>JAQGAE010003575.1:0-14396 GCA_034696685.1 Julus scandinavius | reverse complement strand
TTGGTATTGATCACCATAGTAATCTCAAATTGTGTCAAAACACTTCTGACTCTTCTCAGTAAAAATGTAATTCTATGGATTTTACTTATCATTCCGTTAATATGGGCTTGAAAAGTAAACTGTGAGTCAAAAATCACCCCTAATACGTTTATTGAGCTACTCCGGGGGTCTCTTTTATTGAAAATGATTTTTTCAGTTTTTTCTGGGTTCAGTTTCATTTCATGGGCGGAATACCATTCTCTCATTTTATTTAGATCGGAATCCATTTGATCCATAACGACAGGTAATTCATTGGTCGAGGTACTCCTTACAAGAAAGTTATCATCCACATAACAGTAAACAGGGCTATCATAGTTCAATTCCAGGAGTTCGGTAGTAACCACTGTATACAAAAAGGGTCCCATGGACGATCCCTGAATCACTCCCCTGGTCACCGGATAGACTTTACATTTCGTATCACCATTAATCTGAAAATGTCTCTCACTTAAATAATCATCAAAAAGGTGAAGTGCACTTCCAGAAATTCCTAGTCTATGTAAGGATTTAAGTATATGTGTTTTTTGTGGTGTATCAAAAGCTTTTGATACGTCTGTTTTATAAACGACAAAATTCTTTTTCTTATCGAGAGCATTAATGATTTGATTATAGATGGTGTATATTAAGTCCAAAGTACCGGTGTTTTTTTTGCAATAATTAAAACTTTTTCATAATGCAATTATCAAATATTAGATGGATTTACTACGACATCAGGAGACATCCAGTTTTACACGAAACCAAAGAGCAAGATGAAGTTATTCTTGTTGAAAATATTGAAGATCAATAAAATTGTGGAACACTAAATATTCATTCCTCGGTATTTTATCCTAGTTGATTTACGCCATTTTGTCATTCGAGTCCGACAAACAACAGAATCGTTTTACCTACTGCATCATCTAGCTCAAGAGGTTTGTGGAAGCATTTTCAAAAGTGCAGTGCAACCTCGATTTACGAACTTAATCCGTTCCTCGACCCTGTTCGTGAACCGAATCAATTTTTCTCCATTGCAATTAATGTAAATCCAAATAATGCGTTCTTTGTCCTAGAATTTTTTTAACATGTTATGGCTAATGTGTGGAAATAATACAGAAAAGAAATAAATATAACAGTAATATTAGAAGAAAGCAGATTAATAAATACATCCATGGTTTCCAACATTATAGGAAATAAAGACACCCACGTGGTGTCGTCATGCTGACGTTGCTGCGAATCAAGTTCATTCGCAGATTCTGTTTAAAAAATGTACTTTAACAAACATTGTTTCCATTAGCAAAATGTGTATTATTTTACTCTATTCTGTTGCTTATTATATGACTTAAGTCTCAAATCGACGTCCTCAATGGATTGTCATCCATTGCATCTGCAATTGGCGTGGATAAAACAAGAGACAAACTTTTGCCATATTTGCAATTGAGGCTATATTTTCGAAACTATTAATATCGATTTTAATTTAAATCCTTTGAAATAATAACATTTTTTGATGTTAACTGCATTTAGGAAAACTCGTTATTAACAAAGATGTTCTGCTGAAACTAGTAAAACAATAGCTGAAATTCGAACCTTTGATCGGTTGTCCAGAGAAATGTGTTCGTAAAGTGAAGCATCGTTCGTGAAGGGAAACAACACGTGGTGTTCGTAAATCGAATTGTTGTAAACAGAGACGTTCGTAAACCGAGGTTTAACTGTATTAGCATAAAAATAAAGATGAAATTCATTGAAGACGATAAATTCAAATGTGGGAATGGTAACGAAAGTAACACGTGTGAACTTATACCACAAAATGTTGGGGAATTCAATGAAGAGATTTTAATAAATTATTCAAAAACAATGCATAGTACAATAATAATGCAACGGAAGCTAATTATTGTAACCTACCGCCACATGGCGTATAAATGAGGCAGCTATAAAGGTTATCAAGTAAACGCTGGCTACAAAATATAAACACTCGAAATAAAGCACGCTAATGTCATAGCTAGAATAAATAAAAAAAATGCGTCATATGTGCTTTAAATTGCAAATGTGTTGGCGAAAACAAGGAAACCCGATGCTCTAAACATTAACTTTGAATTTCTTCTAAATCACGGAGCGATTACCTATAATTCTTTCAAGTGTTATTTTCTCGCTTATTGAAGTGTTATTTCTGTGCATCGTTTCTTATCTGCCACCAATCGCGGTGGTCAGTGGTGAAGTCCACGAGTGCCGATTTCACAAAGTCATCTTAAGACTAAAGTCAAGAAGATGTCAAGGCCCGCGGGTCTAGCTTCATGATGCAACGCAAAACAGATGCACAACTGCAAAATGATACCGTCAATTAATTCATCAATTATTGCGAGTAGACATTAGCCCACATCGCCAGTGATTTACGCAGCTATTCTCGCCCCATTATCCAATTAATCTCTCCGATTAACACTCATTTTCTTTCGTGCTCTTTGGGCCAACAAATCAAAACTCTCCATTCCTGGCAGCGATTATTTCACCAGAATTCCGCCATCTTGGGCATCCATTCGTTGAAAATTGAAGTGAATTCGCAACCTGGACGCGAGCCTGTGATCGGAGTCTAAAGTGAGGTCAACAATCGAGTGACCCCACCAGATCTCGTGAAACATGCAGAGGTCACTAAACGTGGCATTCTGACTATAAAATAAAAAGCCGATTTCTCAGTCGACCACAAATCCAAGAAGAATGGACGTGGACAGGACGGTCGTTCAAGACCGCGTTGGACTGGCGATGGACAACGGTTTTATCAATGGCCGAACTGATGATAGTCATCCACAAACAAACAATGGTTTTTCAACAACCACTGACAATGGTCTTCCACGGGAAAGGGACGACGGCCCTCAACAAACACCAGGCAATGGTCTCTCGAAACATGGGACAGACCACCGATCCTCTACAGCCGATCACAACGGCTTCCTGCAGACAACAGACAGTGGTCCAACAAGGACCACGGACAAAGGTCTTCCAGAGCGTCCTACAGACAAACTTTCCTTTTTAGTAACCGCCTGGAGCAAGGTGGTGACTTTCTTCAGCAACATCACATTGGAGCCAGTCATTTTTCTGAACGGTTTGGCCTCGGCCATGCAGATGGTCACTGTGATGGACCTGATTAAGGAGCAGAGTTGCCTCGCCTACTACAACGCCACGGAGGACTTTTGTGACAACGTGACCGATCCATTCATCGGCTCCCAGCTCACGAAGACCGTGTCCAATTACAACCTAATGCGAGTGCTGCTGGAGACAGTGCCTTGCGTCTTCCTGGCCATGTTCATCGGTTCCTGGAGCGACAAGTATGGTCCCAAGCTGTTGGTGTTGCTCCCCCTCGTGGGCGACGCCCTGTCCAGTGCCCTCTATGGCCTGTTGTCGTACCTGCTCTATCTTCCACCGCCCCTCCTGCTGCTAGGTTCACTGCTTCAGGGGCTAACCGGAGGCAATTTGACCTTTAACCTGGGTGTCTGCTGTTACATCATAGGTCGGTCCACCATGCAAACGAGGACGACCCGAATCGCTCTCACCGATGTCGCCTTCGGTTTAGGAGTTCCGGTGGGTCGCTATGTAGGGGGTGTCCTCTTCACCCGCTACGGCTACGTTCCAGTATTCGCAACAGCTTTTCTGCTCAACTGCGTGGCATTCTTCTGGGCGGTTGCGCGGTTGAGCAAAGTACCGCACGTGAATTCAGAGTCCAAACTGAAGGCCGCCAAGGACCTGTTCCGTCTGAGCAGTCTACGAAACTGCCTCAAGGTTCTGGTCAAGAAACGAGAGGGAAGGATTCGCCTCTACATAGGGCTGATCCTCATGTCCACCTTGCTGGTGCTCTTTCCCAGGAAAGGTAAGAATCTCAAAAAGATGGAGCCTTGATTCTGTCTACATTGTCAACTATAAAAATATACAATTTATGTGAAGAAAATTTCTCTAAAGGGCCATTCAAAAAGGACGTCCCTAAGAGGTCCGGAAATTTCGGTTAATCAGAAAAATCTAGAATTTAGAGTGGATATTTGTATGCTCCAACACATTTTCTAGACACCCGGCCCTGGTGAAAAAACAATAGAGATTTCTATTGTTATTTGAAACGGTGTTTTCTATTGGTATCAATTGGTTTTATTGGTTTCATTTGTTTTCTATGGTTTTCTATTATTCAGTCAATACAGCTGAACCATTGAAGTCAAAAGAAGCCAATAGAAGTCAATACAGGAACCACAGAAAACAATTAAAACCAATAAAGTGTCCAAATAACAATAGAAATCAATAGAAATCTCTATTGGTTTCTATTGTTTTTTTCACCAGGCCTACTTTAAAAAAAAATTAAGGACGTCTACGAGGAATTGGGGGTCTGGACTAAAATGGACACCATGTGGACAGGGGGAAGCGTGGTCAATTTTTGAAGGAATTTCAGGGACGTCCTTTTTAAATAGCCCCTAACGTGAAATACTTTTTCTCGGCATTTCTTTCATAGTTTCTTTAAAAAAATATGAAATGGAAAAATGGTTTAAAAGTGCACAAAATGAAATTCCATGTGCTTTATGCTATACTCGTTCTTGTCATTTTTTTTTTAATTTCTTCTAAAACTAAAAGCGATTTTTTTTCCTAGTCTATGTTATTTTATAAAAGTAAGACACCATTGAAATTATTCAAAATAACGTGATTTAATTTCGAGTTAAATTTCTAATTTAAATCTTACAACAAACAAAAAATAAAACTAATTTTTAATCTTAGAAGGACAGCGAAGAAAAAGCACTTAAATTCATTTCTAATTAAATCGTGAGTATCTTTGATAAAATTGTTTCATTGCTATCTACAAGCATTGATTACATTGGCAGATATGGCACGAGCCTTTCATTTTATTTTTTATTTTAATTATAGTCTGCACAGTTTAAAGTCTACTATATGGAGAAATACAAATTCAAAGTACTACATGTACATACTCGTATATACACTGTGAGTTATAAAATAGTAGAACCGAATAAAAAAAATTCACAACTTCGTGAAAAACGCATCGATTTAAATTAAATTTGGCAATTACATAGAACAATAGTGTAGGTACAAAAAAAATTAATTATAAAATGTGGAGAAAATGTTCTCCAGTGGCCTTTACATAAGCCCGGAGTCAAACGCGCCATTCTTTGATTGACGAATAGATTATACACTAGTCGAGTTCAATCCAAGTTTTCTTAATTCGTAGTTTTGAGTCTTACATATTATTAATCTTCGATTTGTAAACCTTTTCCTGGAGAACTCCCCAAATTTTGTAGTTCACTGGATTCAAGTCCAGACTGTTTGGTGGCTAGTGGTTGGGTTCGATGAACTGTGGCGTTTCCGATTTCAGCAGTTCAACTGTTTCTCGAGCACGGTGAGCGGACTTGTTGAAACATGAAAAAAATCTGAGATTTGTCGCACGTCCGGAACATCTTTTTTGTTCCTACACTATTGTTCTATGTAAGTGCCAAATTTCATTTAAATCGAAGCATTTTTCACGAAGTTGTGACTTTTTAAAATTGGGTTCTACTTTTTTAGGACTCAGTGTATATACTAACTCAGTTTGCTACATCGAGATGCATGCAGACAAATGTTTGAAATTTTGGTCAAATACAAGATGAAATAAAATGTGGAAAATATAACAAAAGTATCAATTGTTCATGTTTGCTCAACCGTGACCTTATGTGACATCGAAATTGATTTTATATAAAAGCCTGTTGTTACTCGGCCCTTCTTCCCTCCTCGATATTCTCCAATCCGTGCATAAATGAGATTGATGACGAGTTATTTGCGAAAGGCAAGCAAAAAAAAAAAAAAAGATGACTCAATTTAACGATGGCAACGACATGTTATGGATCAGAATTAAATCGTTACGACCATCCAGTAGAAGAGAAATATGTTCCAAACGTTTTATCAAATAGCGTAAACAAGGACAAAAAAACGGATTAATCTGCTTTGGATAAGCAAAGCCTTTATCATCAATGACAGACCACGCTATCGTTATAAGTAAACATACAAACATGGAAAAACAAAGGGGAATCAACATTATGCGTTTCAGAACCATGCATTCATGGGTGAAAATAAACATTCGGGCATGTATGGACAAGCAGTGTGTATGACTATATTGTAGTTGTATATCCCTTTGTATGATCAAACGTATTGCTGTATGTCCACGCATGGATTTACTCTATTCAATTCAACTCAGTACCCTACAGTCAGCAAATACATGCCGTATGGTAGAGTCTATGTGTATATAGTATGGACATTGAAAGCTTAATATAGTCCATACATGTCTATCTAGGACCCAACAAGACCATATATAACTTTTTCTATTCAGATTTTATATAGTTAATAGTATAGAATTTGACCTTAGAATGTTCTACACATTTTTGTTGCCATTTTACTGTTCATGAAACTGTATCATTTTACTGTATAATAAGGAAACATTTTGAGTTTTCCTAAATCATATTTATTGACTATAAATTTTCTTTGTATACTTTAAAAATACAGTTGTTTTACTATTACTGTATAATAAGGAAACATTTTGAGTTTTCCTAAATTATGTTTATTGTCTGAGCCGCTCAAGGATACAAAATTCGTACCATTTCTATAAACTGGTCTACATTTTTTAGTTTCTGTTTAAAGGCAATGTTTAGCAAAGCAATTTCCACAATCATTTAGAGACGTAAATGTTAGCGTTAACATTGTTCCGATCTTGTATTTTTATTTCGCCTAATTTGCGATAATTGAAAATCTATAAATTGTCAGACGAGTTTAACCGGAGTTGTCTTTTATTGTTTTTGTCCTTTTTTGTGACTTTTCGACGTCAAATATGCAAATATATCCTTCAACAAAAGAGAAAAATAAGACGACGCGTGTTATTAGCTCAATTTATTCGTGAGTTTATTAAATTTCAGTTGAAGTTGAGAGAATTGGCATGAAATTAATGAGAAATTCAAACGTCAATTGCACCATCTTGAGATAAGCACGATGGACGATTAAATAATCTTGTTTACAGCAATAAAATTGTTTTTAATCTCCCATTATCTTGCTTTGAGTTTGGTGCAAACGGCCAAATGTATGCCCTCTTTAACACTCGTGTCTCGTCTAAATGATGGATGATTGGATTCAGTCTGTATTTTTTTTATACCATTCCCAGCCTTTTTAATTAAATTGATGATGCGTCTCTCTTTTGTTATTGGCTTTGTATTTTGAAATTAATTACTTTAATGCCTCTCGATAATTCAATTTTCTTTTGATTTCTGAATACACGCAAAGCTCTGTCTCTAATTTATTGGAGATTTTTTTTAACTGGTTTCTTAAGGTACATACTGAAGAATTTCGCAAAAATCATACCACATTGCTCGTATAAAATTTTCTGAAGAATTTTTATCGTTGTTAATTTAGTACATATTAGAAATAATGCAGATGAAAATTGGTTCAATGATTAAATTTAATTCTATACTACCATTTGTATAACAGTAAAATTAACAGTATTTTTTATTGTAGCTAACAAAAGACAAAATTGAGAATATCAATTTTAGGAATTATATTGAGGAAATTTGGAAAAAAATGAGACTACTTGTTGTTTACCTATATAAAGAAACTTAGAGGTTTATTCAAGGTCTAAATATATGTTCGGGGCCATTCAAGAAGGACGTCCTCAAGAGGGGGTAGGGGGTGTCTGCTGGCATTAAATACCATGTGGACAGGGGGGGGAGTGAAGCCAATATGGGTGTTGTCCACTAATGATGGTATTTTCCAGTTTTTAAATTTTCTGTTTAATTGAGTTTTAAATGTCAGTGAATAGGGAAATGAACACCGGAAAAATTGTGTCCCCAGTCCCAAATGTACTTGGATTTTTAAAACCTCGGGAAAGTCGGAAATTTTTCTAAACTTTGTATTGAACACTAATTTTATGCTGGAAATTCCCTTCGTGGTCAGGGAAATTTCAGTTAATCAGAAAAATCTTGAAAATTGTCTGACCACGAAAGGAAATTCTGTGAAATTAGCAGCGAAGTGGGCGCTTAGAAATTTTTAAGATGGGCCTTTGTATGTTCAAACAAATTTTTTGGACACCTTTTTTTTCTAAAAATTAAGGACGTCCTTGAGGGAGGGGGAGGGTAGGGGAAGTCTTGGTTTGGGGTGGAGGTCGATATTTGGAGGAATTTCGCGAACGTCCTTTTTATGTGGTCCCTTTAGTACATAGTATAAATATAGTTTTTCCACGTATGGCAACCCTAATTTTAAAATACATGAACCACTCGTAAATCAAAGTCCTTAACGACCGGTTAAATTTAATTAATCCTTTTCCATCCAATAATTAAATCAACCGATTTGCAACCTGAAATCTCTTTCATAGCAACTGATTGTTTTGAATTGCAATTCAGTGACCCATGCACCCCGTCTATTAAACAATACTAGTTTGATAAACCTGTTTTCCCCTGAGCTTTATTCGTATAGTTTTAAATAATGGCTTAGAAAGCATTTAGTGAGAATCCCCCTGCAATTAGGCAAAACTGTACTCCTCTCAACCGATTGCTTGTTTTCGCCTTTGAAAATTATAGCTTTTCCGCTTTTTCGTGACGCATCTTTAGCCGTACATGCAAATTTCATCGAATTTCAAGCCTGGGTCCCTTAACAAGGTATCCTCAAGAGCGAATCTTGTATTTTTGCGCGCTTCATTAATCGGAAATAAGCGCCAGTGAGGTAGGGCTATTTCAATGAGAAACATTGTTAATGCTATATAATACACGATTGGCAACGAGCAAAAAGGATTTGCAATTTACCATTAAGCGAAGTTCCGCTCCATCTGAGGCCCTTCTCCTCCTCCTCCTCCTCCCCTACAAATGAGCCAATTTAAATAAGTACCATTTGCTAGCTTTTTGAGGATGTAGCTTGCTCAGCGCCCTTTGTTGATGTATGTAATTTGGGAACGAAATCCCTGCCCAAGATGGTGGAATTAAGCTCCCAAGGATATGGCCCTACTCGCGTCTTCTTGTTTACTCCGTCTTGGATAATGAGGACTTGCCCGAGACCTTTTCAACATGAAATCGATAGTGCTGGTGTGACGTCATTTGGCGGGTTTTGGTCATCTTATAATTGAGGACCATAACAATGTTAATAATAATGCGAGGGAAATGAACTATATCGGGGAAATATTTGGGAAGCTTGAAAGTAGAACCCAATAAAAAAAATCACAACTTCGTGAAAAATGCTTTGATTTAAATGAAATTTGGCACTTGCATAGAACAATAGTGTAGAAACAAAAAAACTTGTTCTGGACTTGAGACAAATCTCAGATTTTTCATGTTTCAACAAGACGGTCTGCTCACCGTGCTCGAGAAACAGTTGGAACTGCTGCAACTGGAAACTGCCACACTTCATCGAAATCGACCACTGGCCACCAAACAGCCCGGACTTGAATCCAGTGGACTACACAATTTGGGAAGTTCTCCGGGAAAAGGTTTGCAAATCGACGATTAATAATATCGAAGACTCGAAACTACGAATTAAGAAAACTTGGATCGAACTCGACCGGCGTATAATCGATTCGTCAATCAAAGGATGGCGCGTTAGACTCCGGGCTTGCGTAAAGGCCACCGGAGAACATTTTGAGCACATTTTATAATTCATTTTTGTTCCTATACTATTGTTATATGGAAGTTCGAAATTTCATTTAAATGGAAGCATTTTTCACGAAGTTGTGATTTTTTTGTATTAGGTTCTACTTTTTTATGACTCAGTGTACACAATTATATTTGCAGCATCCAAATGGCATTAAAATTTTGAAATGTTATATTTAGTAGTGTGTACCCAATTTATCCTTTTAACCATATTAAGCTTATAAATTGTCAAATATTGACACTGAATGAAAAGTCCATGAAAATCAGTCTCGAGGGATGACATTTGACCCTCTATTTGAAACCCTTGCCATTGTTTAGAAATTTTTTGATGGGTTTTACCATGGTCAACTACTTAATCGACAGTTAAATTTTCATTCGATTCTAAGGATATAATCATCTTTAAAAAGTTGAATGAACACTGAACGAATATTTCATGAAAATCTTGTTTTGAAGGGATAGCATTTTACCCTCTCTTTTTGCGATTAAAGCTCATTGAAATGGATTTGGGCACCTGTTTCCAAACTTTTTTTTCTTCAAATTTGTGCACAAGTGTTTGCCGTTTTTAGTAAACAAAGTCACTTTAAGAGTATAAAGTACTGCTGAGCCTTACATGTGAGGAGGGAGTACAAGAGTAGTCTTTATAAGTCGATAATGTGTGTTCACGACGGAAAATAAAACAATGTATTTCGCTAATGATCGCGCTGGCTGCTTGTAACTAAGGCTAATAAGTGTTGTCAGTCAAAGCAACGCTTATACGCCTAATTAAAATTCTTGCATAGTGAATTATTAAGGCATCTAATGAACTTTTTTTCTTTCTCCCTATCAACTTCTTTTTCGCATTTAATGAGCCCTACGATGTTCATTCGCACTCGTCTCCCTTTCTTACAAATCTCTCGGATTGGCTAGTTAATATTCAAATATATACAGTATACTGTATACATGCGAGAAAGTGTCATGTACAGGGTGAAGCACACGTCACTTATGATTTAGATATTATTAAGAGGGAATATGGTAAAGGATGTTCTATGGAGTTATGGATGGATTCGAGGGTGTGTAGGATCGGAATGGAAAAATTATATTAGGCACACACTTGTACATGGATATGTAATATATGCCCATATAAGGCAATAGTTGATCAGATGTCCAAAAATTTTCATACATGTCCAGATAACTTCATACATGCTCACATATCTTCATGCATGTTCAGACATCTTCGTGCATGTCCAGACATCTTCGTGCATGTCCAGACATCTTCGTGCATGTCCAGACATCTTCGTGCATATCCAGACATCTCGTACATGTCCAGACATCTTCGTGCATGTCCAAACATCTTCGTGCATGTCCAGACATCTTCATGCATGTCCAGACATCTTCATGCATGTCCAGACATCTTCATGCATGTCCAGATATCTTCATGCATGTCCATACATCTTCATGCAAGTTCAGACATCTTCATGCATGCCCAGACATCTTTATGCATATCCAGACATCTTCGTGCATGTTCAGACATCTTCGTGCATATCCAGACATCTTCATGCATGTCCAGACATCTTCATGCATGTCCAGACATCTTCATGCATGTCCAGACATCTTCATGCATGTCCAGACATCTTCATGCATGTACAGACATTTTCATACATGTCCAGACATCTTCATACATGTCCATACATGTCCAAACATCTTCATACATGTCCAGACATCTTCATACATGTCCCGACATCTTCATGCATGTCCAGACATCTTCATACATGTCCAGACATCTTCATGCATGTCCAGACATCTTCATGCATGTCCAGACATCTTCATGCATGTCCAGACATCTTCATGCATGTCCAGACATCTTCATGCATGTCCCGACATCTTCCTGCATGTTCAAACATCTTTATACATGTTCAGATATCTTTATACATGTTCAAATATCTTCATACATGTCCAGATTTCGTCATACATGTTCAAATATCTTTATACATGTCCAGATATCTTTATTCATGTCCAACTATCTTCATAGGTGTCCATATATAATAAAATCTATTGTATATAAACTAAGAAATAAAATCCTTGATCAGCGTTCGTCCTTTGTTTAAAAAAATCAGTTTTCTACGAGCGTATACAGTGTGTTGTTTCTCACTTTTATATTTTTAAATTATTTAGGGAT
The DNA here is from genome assembly GCA_034696685.1 of Julus scandinavius. NCBI lineage: Eukaryota > Metazoa > Arthropoda > Diplopoda > Julida > Julidae > Julus > Julus scandinavius. Next base: position 2,609 of record JAQGAE010003575.1, on the reverse strand, counting down.
TTGGGAATTTCGTTTCATTTCTTTCCAGATTGGGTGTTTGTATACCTTTTGTACTTCGTCTGAGTCGGCGGCATTCGTGCAATTTCGGTGGGAGGCCTAGGAATTTCTTCTTTGACATTTCTAATTTAACATAAAAAGTGGATTCTCCCCCCCAAGCACCAAAACCAAATTCTCAACCAAATCAATTTATAATGATTTTTGCCGCACAAACAATTGTTTCCAATTTGTAAAATCCCAGCGAAAGATAAACGACGGCAAAAAAAAAGTTAATAATAATACAGTAGACTCTGTACAGTAAAAACACTCGAATATATACTTGTATTCCAATGTCTATACAGTTCTAAACCTTATTTTTTAACAATGTGTGTATTTATTTGGAATTTATGTATGTATACAGACTGTTTTTTCTCAGAAACCTTCACACCGTTTGATGTTACCGACATTGAATTTGTTGTTTATTTTGTATGACAGCTGTATTTTTTCTGCATCACACAAAATTCGGTTTCCACGACATTATGTGTTTGGAAATGCTGTGACACGTTTTGCATTGTATAGAAATACTGGAATGGAACGTACATGTTGTATTGTTTGCATATCATGTATTGTATTTAACATGTGGTTAAACAGCTAGGTGTCCACACTGTTTGCTATCAAGTGTGTAGTACTGTTAACAAAAAAGAAACAAACATTGAAAAGCAACCACACGGGATGTTCTAACATCCTATAACACGTGATGTTTTAAGATCCTAAAACATGTGATGTTCTAAGATCCTATAACACGTGATGTTCTAAGATCCTATAACACGTGATGTTCTAAGATCCTATAACACGTGATGGTCTAAGGTCCTATAACACGGTATGTTCTACAAGTAGGATCCTATAACACGGTATGTTCTACAAGTAGGATTCTATAACACGGTATTTTCAACAAGTAGGATCCTATAACACGGGATGCTCTAAGATCCGATAACACGTGATGTTCTAAGATCCTATAACAGGTGATGTTCTAAGATTCTATAACACGTGTTGTTCTAAAACCCTATAACACATGATGTTCTAGGATACTATAACACGTGATGTTCTAAGATCCTATAACAGGTGATGTTCTAAAATTCTATAACACATGATTTTCTAAAACCCTATAACACGTAATAGTCTAACACCCTATAACATGTGATGTTCTAACATCCCATAACACGTGTTGTTCTAAGATCCTATAGCACGTGATGTTCTAAGATTCTATAACACATGATGTTCTAACACCCTATAACACGTAATGTTCTAAGATCCTATAACACGTGATCCTCAAGAAATGTTTTTCTCATCAGCGTCTTAATTTCGAGTTAGGCCCAAAAGTGTTAAAATTCCTCATTTGTTTTACGAGGCAGTTTGTCCCGCATGATTTTGTTGAATATTATTTATCGTTTTCCACTTCTCGTGTACTTCTGTGTGAAGGAATAATAAATTTAATGCGCAATAGAAATTTAATTAAAGGGGAATTGCAAATTATGATCTCAAATATATAACCTCAGTAACTGTGTCAGGCACGGGGGTTTAGCGTAATTCTATACTCATTTTTTAATGCCAATTTCAACCGTTTATAAGGTTTATCCAAGAGCTTTTTAGCCTTTGATTTTTATTTTCTTCGAGCTTACGTATCGTCTAGCAAACATAAATTACTATTAAATTTTAATACAAGAATAACTGCCGGATTGGGAAACACTACCCTTTCACCGAGGTTAAAGTATGCATTCAACCTGAGAATAAAACATTGTTTTCATTAACAATGTATGCGCAAAAGTCACATACTTTAATGTTAATCTTCATCTATTAGTTATAATTAAGAACGTGGAAAATGGCGGGACTACAAGCTTATTATATTATTTCTAATGAGATTCAATTCTTCATTCTTCGAGTCTCTAGTCTAGCATGCTGACCCACACACTTGTATCATCTTGACCACAGCCCCGATGGAGGGAAATCCCCTTTAGCTTATTTGCATACAGGGATTGCCAGATTTTCTAATCTGCCCTCTAAAGTTGGGCAATCCAGCTTGACATCGGTGCTGGCAGTGATTGCATAATTACTTTGCTGCCCTTTCATGAGGGCTAAGGGGCCATTCAAAAAGGACCTCCCCGAAATTCCTTTAAAAATTGGCCCTTCCCCTATCCACACGGTGTCCATTTTAGGCCAGACCCCCTTCCCTTCCTCATAGGCGTGCTTAATTTTTTGAAAAAGTAGGGTGTCCAGAAAATTTGTTGGAACTTACAAAGGCCCATTCTAGAAATTTCCAAGAACCCACCTCGCTACAAATTCCATGACATTTTTCAGATTCTTTTTTATTAACGGAATTTTTCTGACCTCGAAGGGAAATTCTAGTATAAAATGATGTTTAACACAATTTTAGGCACAATTCCTGACTTTCCCGAAGTTTTAAAAATGTAAGTACATTTCTGACTGGAGACACTTTTCTTCCAGTGTCCATTTCCAATTTCACTGACCTTAAAAACTCAATTAAACAGAAAATCCAAAAACTGAAAAATGCAATCATTACAGGACGTCCACAATTGCTTCCCCCTCCCTCCTACTGTCCACATGCCAGCAAATTT
>JAQGAE010003574.1:0-14397 GCA_034696685.1 Julus scandinavius | reverse complement strand
CAGCATTATAAGTTCCAATATATACCACAATTACTTAATTAATATATATTTTACATAAGTATAACATATATCAAACACACTTGATAAACAAAATTATGGCATATATGTTTTGCAATATATTCCGCTTTTATGTAATTATACGAAACATATATTATGCATATATATACATATATTGATAATATATGCTTCACATATCATTTTTCCATATGGGATAGCAGCAAGCCATAGCAACATATTATTATGTTTAGTCAACATTTAGCTATATACTCAAACTATGCAGGTTGGACAAATGGTATATATTTGGGAAAAATTATAATTAATGTTAGTATTCACAAAATAAATACATCTATTTAACTTGTTCATTGACATATTTGGGCAATTGTCAAATCATAATCTACATCTTGAACTTAACATTAATTGTTGTACAGCTTTTAATATGGACACTGAAAACTATGAAAACCAATGATTAACAACTGCACTAGGCAAAAACGTTTGGCAAACTTCTAATGCCAACATGAAACTGACGATTGGCAAATGCACCAGACAAAAATGTTGGCCAAACGTTTAATGCGAATATAAAACTGAAGATTGGCAAATGCACCTGACAAAAACATTGGCCAAACGTTTAATGCCAACATAAAACTGACGATTAGCAAATGTACCAGACAAAAACATTGGCCTAATGTTTAATGCCAACATAAAACCTATCATTGGCAACTCCACTCATTTCCAACATTGAGTTAATGTTGGCAGCCCACTATCAATGATTCCCCAAAGGTGCCAACTAAAATCCAATGGTTGAGCCAATGATGTGTGTTACCTGAGATGTTATTGTTCAAAACATAAATAAACTAAGAACTGTTCCTATGAACTTTAAACCTCTCGTCATATTGAAGTTTGCTTGAGGATTCCATCAATTCAACAACCAATGAAGAGCTACATGAGATCAATAGGACAGCGAGTATGGTAAAATCCTAAATTCTAGATCTCTACAAGAATCCTCATCTTATGAATCGTGCATCTATGTCTTCAAGAGTCTGGAGACTCTGAGCTTGAAGCACAAGTGTCGCCAACACTTCAGTTCACGCAGCTACCGCTTCTCCTGCTTGCCCACTAGCAATAAACCGAGGACGGCATACATTGTATGGGTCAACTCCTGCTCAGAAAGTACTAATAATGACGACTTCGGCTGGCTATTTGCAATGGGCCGCAAACGGACAACATCACATGCACCGATCCCTTGCTCGGTGATCACAACAAATCACTCTCCTCAACGGACCGTGGATGGCCAACAACGAATGCGCCGACCCTGTGCTTGTCGATCATGGAAAATTGTAATTTGTTTGATTTGAAATTTAATACTGTACCCAAGACATTCATAGAGATAGCGGACCGGAAACAGGGACCGACTTTACCATTGAGTAGTCATTGTGGACTGGTTCCGAATCACGTACTAATATACCCGAATATATCCGATATATCCAAATTCGAATACCGTGTACTAAGGATCGCACTGATGAACCAGTCAACCACAAAGAACTTACCGACTTGGCCTCGCGAGCCGAGAAGGATAAATCCCAGGATTGATGCGATGACGCATATTCGATCACCTACTTCTAGGCAATTGGTCACTTACGCCTAACTCTCTTTCATGGGGTACGAGGATGGTCGAAACTGCCACAATGTCCTGAATCATATACACTGAACCTACAAATCCTCAACCCAGGACAGGGCATGGCAATTGTTTTGCCAATTTTTCTCCCTTATTATAGAGCAAAACGAGTCCATCGAAGAATATCTCGCTTGTGTCGAGGAATCAGCATCTAAAATTTGCAACACCAAACTACCTTGGCCGAAATACTCTTCACCTTTCAAATGATGAGGGGTTTATCACCTTCATTCACGCTCAAGATGAAATTGTTCAATGCGTGGTCAGAAAGAGATTTTACCCCCAAATAGCCTAAGGATAATTCTCGACAAACCTTTTCCACGTTGCCAAAATTAACCAGACCACTCCACTGTCTCGTGAGTGGATCTAGGATTCTGGAGCCGGGGTCTGTATCTGCTCGGATTGCAGATGGTTTGCCGAATATGTGCCCTGTAAGCCATCAACAGGCGGTGTACACCGACTACTTCCAGGTTGTAGGCAAAGGTACCATCGTGATTTCCTGCCTAATGGTCGACAAGATGACCATGAATACCTTCGAAGATGTGGCATACAATTCTAAGCGATGGCGTAACCTGATGTCGGCCTGCCAAATCGCCAAGGGAGGGTATGCGACGTGGAGGAATGATGTATGACACATCATTCAGGAAAAGGTTTGTCGAGAATCATCCTTTGGCTATTTGGGGGTAAAATATCTTTCTGGCCACGCATTGAACAATTTCATCTTGAGCGTGAATGAAGGTGATACATCATGATATGGCCCACCATCAGTAGGTCCTGAACTCCAAAGGCAAGGCCACCTTGGAGTTCATGCAAAAAGACCAGTTCTACACCATGGTAGCAACACCACAACCGGGCATATGGGATGAAATGATAGTCCTCTAGGCCCTGCCATCTACCACCCCACCAAACCCTCTAAAACACCAACAGCTTCTGCCAACCATTCTCCCAGGCAGCAGACCAAAAGAAAGATGACCATGACAAAACCCTAGATTCCTAGCAATAATGATAAGACGACTCCAAACATTGCATTATCGGCTGTGTCACACAGGCTTTGACACCATCAAGTGTATGTCCCAGCCATGTACTGTCTGTGGTATGGACAAGCTGACTGGGCCCACCATTTAGTGGGACACTTGCAGGGCGTGGAAGATATACCGCATATCTGCTCTGGTGAGTAATGCCTTTCGGACTAAGGGCACACTCGGCTTAATTCACGCTGAAGTATCAGGCCCTCACTTGTTCAATCAGGATTGGGATCTAGATATTACCTAGTCCTGATCGACAACTTCTCTAAGTGGTGTTGTGCCTAAACCATGAGGAACAAGGTCCAAGCCTTAGAGTACATCCAGAAGTAAATTGCCTCAATGGAAAGACAGACTGGATGAAGAGTCAAACGACTGCCTATAGATAATGGGGAACCGCCAGACCAGTTCCTCGAAACTGAATTGATTCGACATGTTATGACCAACGTTGACTCTTCTCATCAGAATGGGGTAGCGGAGCACTTTAACCAAAGCAAAAGTGACTGTGGATTAAAGAAACAATTTTGGGAAGAATTCCTCATTACTTACTGTTATATCCAAAACATGGTTTCTCAGAAGATTCAAGGAAACAAGACTCTCTAAGATAGGCTGTGCAGGTACGCTTCCAACATCTCTAATGTGCACAGGATCAGCAGCAAGGTGTTTGCCTTCAACCCGAAATAACTGCGAATCGATAAGCTGGATCCAACTACATGGGTGGGCATTTTGAACCGATATGATATTGCCACCTGGGGCTATCGGTTCTGGGAACTGAGCACAAGTAACATGCAGGAGTCTAGTCAAGTGTGGCTAGACGAGACACAGATCTCCGAATCCACACCTTGGTGGCCGGCACCCCTTTCTGGCAGTGAGTCTAAGAGCACTGATCACCATAAAGGAACTCCTGAAGCAAGGACTAAATTTACCAATAGAAGGTTAGGCACCGGTCTGACCGAAACCGCCTCCAAAGGTCTAGTACCAGGCCGCAGCAGAACCTAAGACCTGTTGGAGATTCGTTCTGGTCCCAAGGAAGATGGAGACTTGGACATATGTCTATTTTGACACTGAAGGTACTCGTCTCAAATCCTTGAAAGAAATTAAAGCTCACTGTGGGAAGCGGGGGCTGGAATTCGAGCCAGTGGATTTTGACTTTTCACCAAAAAATACACATGATTGGTATATCAAAACCAGATCTTCCCGTCGCATACCCACCACCGAGATAAATGATGACAACAAACCACTCGAAACTGCAGACAAGTTTGCAATAGAGACAGAAGATAAGACAATGCTGATGGAATCAATAAATTCGTTCGATATTGATCCCAAAACATATGAAGAGGCGTTGCACTTACCGGATGCGTTTCAATGGCTTGAAGCTGTCGGAAGAGCTACGCGCTTTCTGCGAGTGAAAAGTGTACAAAATCATTAGACTTACAGCTAATCAGAAAGTGATTGGTTGTAAATGGGTCAATGTCCGTAAACAGAACATGTCAGGTTCTGTCATGAGGCACCGTGCCTGTCTGGTTGCGAAGGGCTTTAAACAACTTTCAGAATGGGATTTTACTGAAGTGTACAATCCCGCCATCAGCTTTACCATCGTGCAGGACCTGCTGGTTGAGCACATTACACGACGAGCTCGTCTGCCAAGAATTTACGCCATTCAAATCATGTAATGCATGTAGAGGTATGGATGGTAGGCCTTCATGGACTTCTTACTTTTTACCAAGAAACAACAAGCCCTTGAAAATGTACGTTTTAGACTCAGACGGGTATACGACTTTACCAACCTCGGCATACAATTTCACCATGACCTGCAAAATGGCGTAGTCAGTATGAATGAGAAGCCATACATAAAAATGCTCTGCGGGAGGATGAGGATGATCCCCAACCTACCTGTGAAATTGCCATTGAATGTTGGGGGTCGTGTGTAGCCATGAGCTGTGTGGGAAATCCGCAGAGGAGATCTGATATCCCTACCAAATCCTCATCATCGCCCGGATACCGCATATTGATGTGCTGGTAGCCGTAATTACCTAAGCAAAGTTTAACAGCAAGCCGACCCTGCTAGCATGGAACCATGCAGCTAACCTGCTCAATTATCTGTGCCACGCCAGTTCCAAAAGCCTAGTGCTTTCTGGCAGGGATGTCACGGTCATCAGGGCAAACTCAGATGCCAGTTAGGGGTCCGAGGGTTATACCTCATACTCGGTATCCAGATTATTTGTGTTGTTTAATGCGTCATCAATAGCCTGGAGGTCTTCAAAAACAGACTTATCACCCAGTCTACCATAAAGGGCGAAACCATGGCTCTCGTGGATACGGTGAAAGAGGTATAACGGCTCAACAAGATCCTCTTTGAACTAAAGGCGGTACTTACATCATCACTTGGCAAGGTGGAGATTATGTAGACAACGAGTAGGCCATTATCGCAATTAAGAATGCTGTTGAGAACAGATCGACAAAACACTGCCTGCAAGTTGAGGTCCATAAGTGACCATTATTCAAAGGTTCTCTATACCATCCACCACGTGTCTACATGGAGTAATTTTGCGGACATGCTCACCAAGCCGATGAATGGATCACAATTGACCTCCCTAACACTATATCTGAAATAAGGGTAGTATATTTCTAAATTTAGTTTACGATTCATTAGGAATAATATGCCATGGGAGGGTGTTCGGGGTTTGACGCTAAATTTTAACTAGCCTGAGTGCATGGTCCATTCGCGTTGCCCAGCCCACTGAGGGCAACTCAACAATACAGTATGTTGACCGTATTTTTTAGTTTGCCTTATAGGCTGACTGACCAGGGTCAGTTAGCTGCTACCATAACTTCCCCTCTGGAAAATATTTTTCTCAAGTGAACTAGCCAGGGCCTGGTTTGACATCTTTTCTTTGTTTGTTTTTATCATTACTGACTTTGTTTTCACCACGATATCAACAAATAAAGTAAGTAAAACAACATGTTTGTTTTATGGGGTATTTTCAATTCCTGAGCCTTACCCCAAGCCACCAACACGCAAACAGGTTTCAGGCCGGATTCTTATAACGAACTCCTAATAGAGTTCAGCAAAAACCTCTTAAATGAGGCTGAGTGAATCCCTATTGATTCCCAAAGAACCACTACTGCTTTAGAGGCCCAGCTCCGATCTGAACGACTCCAAAAGCAAGTCGGTGAAGCTAATGCTAGAAAACCTACCACTGCTACCATAAGGTCGCTGGAGACTGTGGGGCCCGCTCACTATATGAACTCCCATATCACAAGCGATAGTGAGGAAGTTCTCTTGTGAGAAGCTACTGCTCGACTCAGACGCCTCTTAACTGTTGCTTAACATTCTCACGGCCAGACCCAATAGCCTATGGACACTACATCCACTTTTAGAGAGGACTTGTCAGAATTTCTAGATGGGATCTTCAGCCCGATGTGACAGTTTTGCAATTCTCAACACCATTTGTCTGGATCAGCTAACCCAGCGGTCATGGGTTCCACACATAACTATTCGCAAATGGTCACCCGAGTTCCGTCAGCCAATGCATAGTGTTGATCAATCCAGAAAGGATCAGAGTAGATTATTACTCAAATCCTCTGGTTCTGAGAAGTGCACTGCTTATCCCACAGGAAGTAGCAGCATTGGCAAACACTAATCCAGTGTTGTACCAGCACTTACAGTCGCTGTACAAAGCAAATGCCTCTTCCCAAGCTCTGCCTGCTTAGTCTGCTCAGCCTACTGAGAAAGTTAGTCAGATTTCTCAATTTCGTCATGAATTACAAGAATTATGTAATCTATGACAGCAGTTTGAAGTTGAGAACGCTCGACTTGCATCCTCAACATCATCTGACTTCTACACTCACCACACGTCAAGAGTCTGAGGAACCAACATTTAAAAACTGGACCTCTGGGTGGATGCTTTTTGGATTCAGCGCCTTAGCACCTATATGGTGCAACATCATAGTTCAGCTCCAGTCTTGTCGACAGCTGTCATTGCAGCGAACCCATCTACAGTATCTGCTCAGAGAGCAGCACAACTAAGACGCATATGGTCTTCAAACCATTTTTGCTCAAGTACCTAAATTTAAGGAGGGGGGAAAGGCGCATCATGGCTTTATAGCTTTATGTTACAATCTGACATGTATCATCTTTCAGATGAACAAAGCTGGAGCTTCTTCTTCTGGATTCCCTAGGATGAAGCAGAGGAATGGTGTGCTTTTCCCAGGGACAACATACATCTGACAGTGGTAATCATAATACACGTTACCATACCTACAAATATAACAGATTTTAAAGACATTCTCAGCAACCACAGCTTTCACAAGTTACCAACAGACTCGTGGGCACCTCCTCAGTAGGGACACCGGCCTCAGGGGCTTTAGCAGGAAATTCGTCCGGAGCTTCCTGTCCGAGTTCTGGCAAGAACATCTGTCCTGTGGATTGATCGTCGGGACCGGTCCCCATGATTGCATCATAAACCCGAACCTGACTAGACTTAAAGATGCAGCCTAGTTCCGGATTGCAGAAGCGATACCCCTTTGTCGTTAAGGCATTGCTGAGTAGGATTCCACTAACGAAATGTCACTGAGTTTCCCCTTCTGTTGAGCCTGAGGGATAAAAATGTACACTTTGCTTCCCATGTGTTGGAGATGGGCCAGGCTCGGTGTATACCTCTTGAGCCACTCGTAAGGAGACCTTATGTCATATAGTCGTTAGGGCAGTCTATTCTTCAGGTAGGTGAAGGTAAGGAGGAATTCTGCCCAAAACATTTTGCCCAAACTGAAGTCGCATAACATGACACTAATAGCTTGAACAGCTGTCTGATTAAACTGTTCAGCTACTCTATTCATATGTGGAGAGTAGACATTCGTGCGCAGATGTCTTATCACCCTCTCCGCATAGAATTTTTCAAATGGCTTGAAGCAGAATTCTCCCTATTGACCGTCTTGATGGCCTTCACCTTAGCTGAAGTAGCTGGAGACATTGTCCATGACCTGGTCTTTGCATTGCAGGGGATACACTTTGCACCAATGCGAGTAGTCATCGATCAGTGCCAGATAGTACTGACAGCCTGTACCCAAAGGAAAAGCAATCATCCCCCACACGTTTGCATGGATCAGTTCCAGTGGTGCCTTCGAATAGATTTTATCCTGTGCCGGGTAAGTTGGTCGACACATTTTACATTCAAAACACGTCTCACAGTTCCGTGCTTTATCTGTCAACATTGGCAGACCACAGAAATGCTGAGACCTTGACATTTGAGGGATTGTTTCCTGACTAATGTGGCCAAATCTCAGATGCCACAATTTCAAATTCGAAAATTGGGCCAAACCACCTATGGCAGACCCTGACATTGGCGGCAACAATTTCTTGCCCAAGTAGGGTTGAAAGCACTGCTGTCACATGATACAGACTGTCTTCCCTTTTGAAATCTAGAATTTAGCTCCCTTACGATTGAAAACTTGAATTTTGTTTTCCGACCCCTCCCAGGTACAGCATGCCGATTTGCTAACCTGGGAGACTGATAGGAGATTTCTTCTTCCTGACGGAGCATATGCGACATCATGGATGACAGTGAGCCGCTTTTAACCGTTTACTTTGGAAGAAAACACGACTGTACCCTTACTGACAATCCGGAATGTCGCAGAATAAGAGTACATGTCGATGGGGGCGTTTCCTGGTACTCCATTAACCAGCGGCGATCATGAAATATGCTCACGCCCACTCCGGAATCCCAAGTCCACCGATCATCGTTACCCTCGTCAGCGGTTAGTGCTACAACGAAGATGTCACACCTGGCCCATTCCCCGGGAATATTCACGTTGTTTGTGGCACACCTGGACTTGCCCCCAAGGCCTCCTTTCTTCCCTTTTCCGCTTGCCTATGGCCTTTTTTAATTTCGGAACCTGTAGCACTGCAGGGCCTGCAGCGACCGGTTGCATAGGTACGTACAGGGAGGTCTCCTTTAATTGACCCGTTCTCCTACAACAGGAACAGGTCCGAATCTCAGTCGGTTTGTTTGGCGCTTTCCTTGCACTGGGGCAGCTCTGCAGAAAAAGGCATCCCCCGACACTCCCCGTTAAGTTGGCTGCACCCACCCCCGGGTATGCCTGATGCTGTTGGCTTTGGCAATCAGGGCTGCCTTCACCTTAGCAGGAACAAAGTCCGTGTCAGGCCAAGTGTGAAGAAGCTTGATTTTAAACTAAAGCTTTGAGGAAGGCCCATGAGCAGCTGGAACGCCAAGTCCATGTCATCGACTCGGCGACCCGCTTCTTCCAGTTGGAGGGCTACACGCTCCACCCGAGCAATGTAGCTCTCAATGGACTCTAGATGTTTTATCTGCAGGCATTAGAACTCACATCGCAACTGCCAGATCTTCTTGCTGGTAGTGGGCTTATAGATGTGCTGAATATGGCGCCGAGACAACAGCGCGCAAGACAATAGCGCGCCGACAAAAACGCGCCGACAACAGCGCGCAAAGTCATAAGCGCGCAAAGTCATAAGCGCTCAAGACAATAACGCGCAAGACAATAGCGCACATCCTAACCTAACCTAACCTAACATAACCTAACCTAACCACTCACATTCAACTCCAAAAATTAACTGTGGTACTGAGTGCTTGTAAATTTTCATAAATAACTAACTAATTAATTAATTAGCGCGCTGTTGTGTCGGCGCGCTATTGTCTTGCGCGCTATTGTCTTGCGCGCTTATGACTTTGCGCGCTGTTGTCGGCGCGTTTTTGTCAGCGCGCTATTGTCTTGCGCGTTTTTGACGCGCTACGGCTGAATATGTTCCCACACCTCCCTGCATTTTGTTTCGCTGAACCCCTTGAAGAGCGTCTGGCATATCTGAGGGTGAACAGAAAAGAATATGATTGAGTAGACTTTTGGCACTTCTCCTCGAACCTGTCCCGATAGGCCTGGGTGGCGGCTTTCTCGGGATCCTTGCGGTTCCTACTCACAAACCACTGCAGGGACTAGTGCAACAATGCGACCTCCAGCTCCTTCCTCCAGGTCGTATAATTGGATTCAGTGAGGAGTGAAATCCTCGGCAAATTATCCATGGAGAAGAGCTGGATGTCGAATCCCTCTGCCATATATTACCGTTAGATGTAAGGTGCAAATTTGGAATTCTGCTGAGTCACGCAGACAAAAAGCATCGTCAAAAAACCCGCACGTGCCTAACACGACGCAATGATACTCCGGTTCTTGGGGATTCAATGAACAATGTCGTTGATTGAATCAAAAAACCAAAAACCCCGACCTTCCAGCCAGAAAGGACTGTCACGCAAATACCGTACCTCTGTTTGTGTTAAACGAAAAACTAAAACTCACCCGGAAAACAAAGCACCAAACCTGCCTTGATTCGACCTGGCTTCTGTTCTGCCCCGGATGATGGCCTTCGAGGTTCTAAACTAAATTGGAGGGTTGTCAGGGAGAAAACAGTTAAAAACTTCCAATCAATAAATAATACACAGTAAAAATGTCATGACTTAAAAAATGATCCTTTACATGTTTTTCTCTTGTAGACAAAATCAAGACCTTATATGCATCTTTTTTTAAATGTCTTAAATGCACAAAACGTCTTACTCCAATTTTAAATTATAAAAAAGATAACAGACAGCAAGGCTCGATCCTGTAAACCCCAATTACTCAACACAGCAATCTAACGCCTTAAACCTCTGAACCAACTTCTTACTTGTGATGAACCATAATAAAAGGGAGAGTGATGGTTGGATGACAGAGAAAATAAGGGGGAAAATCCTGAAACGTGTTAAAATTAAATTTCAACAATATTTACATACATATACATGTTTAATTAACATAAAATTGATATATTTCATTGCTAAGGCTTAATCAAAGGGTAATTAAGCAGAACGTCATCGAGTTTTTCGAGCGTGTATTATAATTTTTTTTGCGAGCGTTAAACGATTTTGAATTTTAATTAGAGAACACATACATGCATTATGACATCATTAAATCTCTTGGCCATCAGTGTATATAAGTGGATGGATAATATGGACCGTATACAGGTGTAAACAGCCTTTATTTTCGCCAACGTTTCGTCCACGTGTTGGACTTCATCAGGTCGACAAACCAAAATATTCAAAAACGTGAGTACAGCATTAGAAACGGTAGGGGCCAGCAACCTCCCAATCAATTTTCACATCTATAAAACATATTAAAATTATGCAAAACAGATAAAACGTTGCCATTTTTACAAAAGATTGCAACTAACCGGTAGTTTTACTCTCGTTTTTGAATATTTTTGTTTGTCGACCTGATTAAGTCCAACATGTGGACGAAACATTGTCGAAAATAAAGGCTGTTTACACCTTCATACGGACCATATTATTCATCCACTTATATACATGCATTATAATTAATCTTAAACGTAAATATGACATATCGATAATGTCTTACCTGTAAACAGCATGATATTCCAGGGCATAATCGAGACTTAACGATCGTTAAGCCTCATGCATGATTCCAAGCATATGTATATTAATATTCCGTTTGAAGTATAAGCTAGCTAAGCAATTCCAATAACCTGAACCTAAATATTTGTCACAATGTCACACAGCCATGTACATAATTATATGCACAATTATGTATTGTTAGTGGTATTAATGTGGTACACGTGTGACAACGTGTGCAACTTGGCATAATCCTATTTTCGAATAAGTCATTTTAAGTGACTGAAGTAATTTTATTTTTTTAAATAATGACATGAATTAAAAGTTAAATAACATTTTAGGTGACTGAATTTAGTCATCTAAATCTTCGTGTTTTTCTAAGGCCGTGTATTGTAACTGAAAATGAGTTTCAGATGCTAAAATGGCATTTAAAGCATCTTAATTTTTATCAATTGTCTTAAAAAAACTGAATCAGTATTAAAATAAGATTATGTTTTTACAGTGTACAGGCATTTCATGCATCAATGAAGATTTCACTAAATGTGAAACTGGGAAGATACTGTAAACGGCCTGGCCAGCTTTAGATTATTAAATACTGTAAGGGTCCAATAACGTCGTATCGCGAAATAACCATTCAACGCGGACTTAATTAGAAGCCTTATTTATTCAAATTGTAAAAGGAGAACAATACTTAAAAACTTATTACAAAAACAAACTAAACATCACGCGGACAACAACTCGCTGTCCCGAAAATAAACTATAGGTTGGTGCACCAGCTGTTGCCCAACTCGGACGCCAATCAAAACCTAACTGCCCTCTCTGACTCCCCGAGCTTCCCAGCAAACCTCGCAAGGAATGCTGGTCAGCCCGGGAATGTAGAGAAGGACTTGAACTTTAACCTGGGCACCTTTCGTACTTAACATTCCCGGAATTCCCGCCATGACTCATGGCCCCGAATTCCACATCCCCCCCTTTGCTGTGACCACTCCTGGGGGCACAAAAAAAACATACACAAATCATAATAAAAATACATTAATTTCTCCCCTACAACACAACAATCCTGCTTCAAACATTACTGCTGGGGCCTCCATACCACCATGGCTCCCTGGTCTGCGGCTGCCTGCTCGTTGAGCCGTCTCTCCCAGGCTCTCTCTCTACGACGACGACGGTCAACCGATGAATTCAGTCCCCGTCGAGGCAATCCCCTCTGACTTTCTCTGGGTCCTTCGTCCCCCGTACTCCGACTCGGACGACAGTTCCACGATACGTGCACCCGAAGGCCTTCTTTCTCCAAAACTTGGCCCGGGCGCCCGTTCAAATCCAGCTCTGGCACTTTCATTCGCCAAGTCCCTATCCCAGTCCTCAGGCTCTTCTCCCGCCGGGGGGGATTGCAAAAATTTCCTCTCCTTGGTGGCCGCCATGCCCAGGGACGGCGAAATCCTCGTCCCCCACGTCTTGGTTGCTAAAATGACCCATTATTGCCACTAAAAGCCGGGCCCTCATCTCGTGGAATTGGCAATTCTAGGGCCGCTCCCGTCACCGCTGCTGTAACTATCCACTGGCGTACCCCATCCGATACGGTCACCGTCACCGACACCGAAGGCAAATTCTGCGCAATTCTATTAAACCTTAACCCCGCAAAAACATTACTTCATGCATTAATAAGGAGGAAAAAAAACTCACAAGAATACAATCCCAAATGTATAAAACTTACCCAAGGTGATGTGTGCTAAGCCAAAGACAAAGGAAAAAATGTCGCCCAACTTACAGAGGCCCGAGGAGGTCCACTATATTTATTTACATGCTCCGTCCAAGAGGAGGTGTCACCCGTGTCGCACACTAATTGACACCAGCTATTAGATATCTTACGGAATCCCATACGTCTAATTGCCAATACTTTGTCCTTCTCTCTCGGGAAAAATTTCTTCAAATTACTAACGTGTAACACAGGAATAGGAGGCGTACCTCATCTTGTGTCCCTAAATGCATAATTCACTTCAGAAATTTTTTCTACAATTTGGTAAGGGCCATGATAGGGCATCTTAAATTTTCCCTGGCCTAAACGGGCTGGGGCCAAATCTCTAACTAAAATTCATTTCCCCACACGAAATTCCACGTGTTTATGTGCTTTATCGTATCTACTCTTTTGTTCCACCTGCACCCGTGTTAGGGCTTCTCGTGCCCGTAGTCTACGTTCCACCACGGGCATCTCTGGGCCTATAAAAGGGGGTTGTCTCACCAAATTAAACACTGGCAAACGCGGCTGAAATCCATGCATCAACTCAAATGAAGACGCCTGCAATGATGCCTGTCGCGCAAAATTATACGCGGCCACCGCTCTATTCAATGCTGTTACCCAGCCTCCTTTACATTTTCCTTCCGGGGCCATAATCTTAACTGTGGTAAGCAATGTCTGTATCATTTGTTCTGCCAATCCATCTGCCTGTTGGTGATACGGAGTTGATGCCCTATGCGCTATGCCGTATTTTTTAAAGAAATCTTGCGCCTGCTTACTTAATTGGGGCGTCCCACTATCCGAGACCAAATCCTTTGGTACTCCAAACCTATCGAACAATGTCAAAAAAAATTTTTCAATGGCCACAGCATTTGCACATTTTACTGGCACCACCACACAATACCTTGTGGCATAATCAACTGCAACCACCCAATACACACATCGTCTCACTGAAGGAGGGAATGGACCCACAAAGTCAAATCCCCACTTCTCTCCAAGTACTTCCACTGCAATGGGCTCCAACAATCCTTGAGGCAATACCCTAAGAATCTTATTACTCTGACACTGTTTACACGAGACAACAAACCTAGCCACCGCTGCTTTCATTTGGGGCCAATAATAAGCACGCAGCATCAATGACAATGTCTTTGTTATACCAAAAAATCCTGCCAATGGGTGATCATGACATTTTTTGATTACGCTATTTCTCGCCGCTGACTCTTTGATCAACCGCAGCACTCTTTGTCAACGTTGTCCCATCTGCAACACAGAGTCCCACCCCTCTACCTCGGAGTGACTCTCTACTCGGTTTTTCTTATCCTCTGAAACTTTAAACGGCATCACCTCGGTCGCCTCTAATGATGACATGGACGCTATCTGCACCCCCACTTCCAAATTCAAAGCCTGGGCGGTCAGATTTCCCACCTGAAACAAGCGACAATATTCATTGTTAATTGACATCACCCCACGCGCCGTGCGCACCGAGATCCCCTCCAACGGCAATGCTTCAACAAACACCAAGTCACCATTCTTTGCCTGTTCCGGAATCTGGCACATAACCAT
>JAQGAE010003573.1:0-14400 GCA_034696685.1 Julus scandinavius | reverse complement strand
TTATTTAATCTCTTTTGGTTTGGCTGGAATTGTGTTTTAAAATTTCACCCATTGAAAGTGATAGGGTTGTGATCCAGGTTACTTTTCCGCAGATTTCCAGGGTATACAATCGAGCTTCCTAGTCAGCAAGGTACAGTTTTCGCCACATGGGGGAGATGATGCTCGATTGTATCACCTAGAAATCTACGCAGAGATTGTAACGTAAAAATTAAAACTTCCAATAATTACTTTAAATCGGGGTTACAGCTAACTGATTTCTGATGTGTAAAGATAATCCAATGACATTGGGACTTTGAATTTAATTATCGAAATTGGTTGCATCGGCTTGGTTGAACGTGAAAATTATTTAAAAATTATTTCACAAAACACCACTTTTTTTCACAGAGATTAAGAAAGTATGCACAAAATGTTATTCATTGCTATTTGTCTTAATCGTTTCCAGATTGACAGGAAGAAAGACAAAAAATAAGACCTCCAAAGACAACTATTGACAAGGTCTTGCCCAATTAACGCGTACGGCTATAACCTACATCAATTGGCTGATATTAAATTATTCAAAAGACGCACGTTATAACCCTACATTATTCAAAAGAAGCACGTATATTAACTCTACATTATTCAAAAGAAGCACGTATACTAACCCTTAATGATTCAATATCTGTCGATTGCGAGAACGGTTGGCAAAACCAACTATAGTGAAGTCGAGCAGATCCAAGTGCGAGCTGAAAGCAAAAAAATTCATTTATCAATTATATGGTAATGTTTGAAAAATTAAAAATTTTTCAAAATTCCACATTTTGCAATGTAGAGGTTTTTCATTTGGACAAAAGGCACTGCTGATTTCGGTGAGATGCAAAAATGCATTACATACAGGAAGTGTAAAAAATAGTATGGACACCTGTAACACTAACAGCTGAACATTTCATCATTAAATTAAGATATTGGATTATTTCTTTTAAAAAACCATAAGTTTAAATAAGGAAAATAATCTGATGCAAAATCACTAAAAAGGGCCATAACTAGTTTAAAGCAATTTTCAGACACAAAAGAAGAAAATTTTAAGGAAAAACCTGACTCTGCATATCACAATTTCATATTTGATTCAAATAAAATTACAAGTAAATAGTAAAACAAAGTCGTTAAAACTAATTTATTCAATTTTGATACCGGTCCCTAGCCAGTCCTTTACAAGATTTCTGGCCAAGGAAATTGCTTGATCAAGGATAGACTGCAATTATGACAACTACTACCTGATGTAAAACTAAGAAACAGTGTTTTTTTTGGTACTAATTGGCAGCAAAAAAATGAAACCTTGCCAACAAAACGGATCCAGCTGAGTATAACGAAAAAAAAAGGGAAATAAATCTTGATTTCGCCAGAAGGAAAACTTAATCGAAATTAATGTAGTAGAATTGACAAGACATGACATTGGTCAAGAAATCCCTCGGAGTTGAAGAGACGTTTTTATTTTTAAAAAAACCAACCACGTGTATTTTCTCCGCCTATTTCAAACGACGAAAGCAGTTTTTTAAAATAAAAAAAAAGTTTAAAAATTCGCTTGGAACCAAAAAGCTCTTACAGGACGCTTCAAGGACGGTTTCTAGATCAAAATCTCGACGTCATAACATCGGCTTTGAATACATATGAAGTTCAAACTAATAAAAAATGGTTAATTAATTTGTTCTCCTTGGGGCTGCTCAAGACAACAAGGGGGGTTATCCATACTTGTCTTAAGTATGCTATTACTTTTGATTGGTTTTTTTAAATGTACAAATACTGTATTTAACTATTTCCTTATTAATTAAAAAGCATATTTTCCTGCTTCTTTATTTTGCAGAAAAGTTAATGGTACTTAAATTTATAAAAAATTTCAAAATTATCATTTCAAAATTTTACAATTTGTGTTGAAAAAGAAACTTACATGTACACTGTAGTGTCAGTGTAGTTCCATGATATCATAAACTCGTACATCATAAACTAGGTACGTTTGCTAGAAACCTCCAAACTAACCTACGCAAATTAAGCTTATTATACATCAAGCAACAATACATTTTGAATTTTTTTAAGGGGATATCAAATATGCATTGTTGGCTTGATGTATAATAAGCTTAATTTCGTTTATTCAATATTTCGTTTGTATAATAAGCGTCGGGCTTGCAAAGATATGCACAATTGAATGAGGGAGGTTTGGGTGGGGGTGAGAATTGTTTGGGGTGGCTTAATGGATCAGCAAGGGTCTCATATTGTTGTTTTTTTTACTTTGAAATGGTAGATTTTTTAAAAATTTATATACAAGTTTGAAAAATGTCCGTTATTTTGCACACGCTGCCAGCAGGTGGCAGCATGAGATAGGCAAGTTGTGAGTGCACAAATTCAAATAATAATTTAATTTTAAAAAATCTACTATTTTAACGTGAAAAATGACACAATCAGTGCCTTGCTGACTTATAAAGCTATTTTTAATTTTTTTTATTTTTATTAAATCTTTTTTGTTTGACTGTGAGTTTCGTTGCGAATTTGACCAATTGAAAAGGATAGGGTCTAATTCCCCAAAAAAGCAGTGCACGTAGAGATTACATTTTACCTACTGAACAGACGTGGATAGCTTTCCCAAATTTGTGGTGTACCATTAGAAATCTTGCATAATTTTAAACGCAGCCTGAATTTGTGGCAAACAGTGATGGTTTCGAAGTATAGCAGAGAAGCGGTATTTCAAAGCACCAATATCTTAATAAAATTTGTAGTAATCGCATTACTTTCTTATTTTGCATTAATATTCGTGCTTATTTGAGATTAACATTTTGTTACCATTTATTAGTCTTATTTTAACTTCTTTGAAAAATCTATACCGATAAAAATAGCTATAAAATAGTATTCTAAAGTAAGTTTGGAATTACAAATTATTGGAGAACAGATTTTCTTGAATGATATCAAAATCTGTTGAAAGGTACAAATGCGCACGTGCTTTTCTTATTAACTCTGTGTTTTCAACTATTTTCAACCAAATCTGCTTACAACTACTGTAGGTTAAAATCCATTCTGTGATCACAGTTACATGTCAAAATTTTATTGCGTATATTCCACACAAAAAATAATATGATCATTCATCATAATCGCGTTTTGGTAATATGGGTCTTCTCTGAATCTGTTTTCTAAATATTAAACCACCTATAAACGTTGTACGAAATAGTAATATATTTTTGCTCCGATCAATTAAAATATTTTTCGATCAAAACAGGTTTACTGATAAAAAAGTTAACCAAGGTAAAATAGATTACTGTAAACTCACCTCCCAAAAAATGAAGGCATTTAGGGCTGTGATGAAAAAATTGTAGACGACTAAAATCCACTTTAAGCTGAACGGTTGTCGGTCCTTCATAATCCTTGGTCCGAAAATCACCATAGTATAGTACATAGCGAGGCAGAACAACGTGGGTTTTATTGAACTCATAAATGGCCAACCATCCATTCGTTTATCTGAAATAAGAAATCAATTTAAGTTTAAAAACATGAGAAAATTAGCATTTAATTAGGAAAATGTTTTTATTTTATCAGTCTTCCCTGTTGAACAAGCAAGGCTGCTGCTTGATTCATTACTATTCTAAAATGTCCAAGGTTAAAAAATCTGTGATATTACAATTAGTTTTCAGTGCTAATTCACAAGAAATGCCTA
Organism: Julus scandinavius; assembly: GCA_034696685.1. NCBI lineage: Eukaryota > Metazoa > Arthropoda > Diplopoda > Julida > Julidae > Julus > Julus scandinavius. The sequence goes on along the minus strand of JAQGAE010003573.1, from coordinate 10,727 downwards.
GACTTGTAAATAAACTTATCTCTTGAAATCTAACTTGTAATTTACATATCGGCGTTTCAAGTGAACACACACAACTGCTGTAGTTTACGAAATATATTACAAGAATTTCACTAATATCCTAGTTAAGTTTCGTCAATAGTATAACTTCCTGTTTTTGTAATTTAGATACTTATCTCAACAAAGAAATTACGTGTGAAAATGGCATAACATTTAAATTATAAGAACGTAATGTAAGATAATTATACAAAATACTAAATTTTAAGAAATGCAATTGCAAACAAGAAAATACTAAATTTTAAGAAAAGTTATGATCTGCAATAAGCTAATATCAGAATTTTTTTTACCAAAAACTCCTTCTCGCATGTATTTGTGAACAAACCTAATGGCACCTTTAGTTCAAGTTGATAAAGGATTTATTAATTAGCTTCCAAAAGAAACTTTTTGAAATTTAAATGAAGAAATTTCCTAAACTACTCAAATTTTGGTAAATAATGCAATCAACAAGAATGTAATGTGACGTGCTACGCTTATGTTTTGAAATACTATATTATTGAATGATTTAAGTTTAAAGTGGCCTTGACTTCTTTACTTAAAAAAATAATAAAAGCCTACAAATTGCCTAAAGTGCTAGAAACAAATTATAATACATGAAATTACAATATTTTTACTATCGCTACATGTATACATTGTATTTTCAAAATTAGAAGCAACACACACAAACACACAATGAAATTAAGCATTTTAAATTCTTTAAAGTCATCTGATAAAGGACAGAATTCATGGCTTTCCAGTATCATTTTTCAGGTGTGTAAATGCTAATACCACCGCTAAGTTATACAAAAATACAAGCGTATCATGTACTTGAGCTGATTAAATAGTTCGATTTATCGACTATCTGTTAAATTTAGGTGATAACAAGGGTGAGATTATAAGATGTAAAATGTAGAGCGAAGGTGTCCTGTTTTACAATTTTGACCAAGAAACTAATGGTAACGACATAAAAAAATTGACAAATTAAAAAAAGTGGTCCTGAACTTTCTCTGATCGACTCCACCTCGAATAAAATCATTACCGTCCCATTTTGGTTTTTACATTCTTGACACATTTCATTTTTTTTTTAACGTTTCACCTTCCAATACCTAAATCACTTTTTCTGATAAGAGTGTTTCTTTTATGGAAGACTCGATATAACTACTAAATATACACTTCTGAAATTAAAATTTTTTTTCATTACACACCCAATAACAAAAGAGAAATTAATGAAATTCATTAGAAACAATTGTGTGTTATTCATCCTTAAGGAAAAATATTGAAAAACTTTACAAATTTATGCAAGGTATATATTGCAACATTGAATCATTTGAAATTATCCAAATTATTGCAAAAAGATCCAACACTAAAGCTTTTCAATTGAAATTTCCATGGTTTATGTATTGAGTAAAATACCGAATAATTAGTTAGTGTTTAATTCTAATGTACTGTAATCTGTTTCACCATGTTTCAATGTGAGTAACTGAGAAAAGTGATATTATTGTAGAGTAATACCGTAAAATAATCAAAATCTCTTAATTTAGTGAAATTATAACAACGCCATGACAAAATATGGAACGAAAATTTGCATTCAAACTGAGAAACGAATAATAAAGATTATAAACTGCTTTCATTAAAAAGTAGAGAATAAAAGCAAACTAGTTTTTGATGACAGTAAAAATAGATCAATTTTTCTTAAAGTATACAAGGTAAATTAGATAATTTCAACCTTGTTTTTTTTATCTATTTATACATTCACATTTTGAATTTTAATTTCGTGTACTATTTAAGATAAGTTATGCTTAAAAAGTACCATTGCAAATTTTATGTTTGATAATATGTAAATCGTATTGAATTGTGACAATAAATAAGAACACTTATGACCTGTTAAGATTAAAATGAATTGTTATGAAATTGTAAATATATTTTCAGAAACAATTTTCGTAAGGGATTCTTATGCAGTCAAAAATTAACTTACTAAATTTTATGTCAAGAACACTTTAAAACTGGTTGTCCTTTGATGCAGTTCTTCATTTTATGAACAAATTATAAAATAAGCTTTACAATTTTTGTATTACGATAATCGTATATTCAAAAACAGGTATGTGTAACAGATTTTAATTGGAATATCAAGAGGGCAATTCACTTTTCCTTAAGAATGCGTTTTTTTAAACTTGTTAGCAGAGAAATAAAACCATTATATTAGCAAAACCTGCAAGCCACATACTTGTGTTAATGTCAAGAATCAGTTAGAAGCGTGAAAAAAACACTAACTGGTTATAACTGGTTCAACAACTAGGGTATTATCTCAAATTCAAAGTAGTTTATAGCTTAATCCAGTTAAAGTGACATCTATTTGACATCTATATTCCTCAAGTCTGAGAAAGCAGATTTTAATTCTTTGGGAAGCCATAAATTAAAGAAACTAAAGTAAGGAAACATAATTTCAAACCCAAAATTTATTAAATTGTTGGATGATTATTATACGAAATCTATAAACCCACATAATACAAGACTATTTAGCGATTTTTGGAGAAGAAGAATATTGTACGAGGGGGGCGGTCAAAAAGTCTTGCATATTCGAGAAAGTCGATCGCTTGGTGATAGGTCGGGTCCACTAAAGGAACACTTGAGTGATCAAAAATTCCAAACAGACGATGATGTGAAATTTGCAGTTCGGCTATATCTGCATAGCCAACATAACGCATTTTACGAGAGGGGTATAAACAACCTCATCAAACGTTGGGATAAATGTGTCTACAAACTCGGGTCCTACATTGAAAAATAGTAAATTTCCAGCTCATTAAAATGGCTATTTCAGTTTTTTTGTACGACATCTGGTTTTCGAATAATAAACGAATATGCAACACATTTTGACCGCCCCTCGTATATTCTGAATGTTTACAAAAAATCCAAATTAGAAAATACAATTACAGGAATAATTACATATTATTCAGAGTTCACACATTGATGTGAAAATGTAGTGTCATGTTACAGAAAAGCATTTATGGCAATGCTAAATTGTGTAAATGCAATCTTCATGAGGCTAAATATGATCTCAAAATAGCATTTCATAAATATATTGCAAGTACATTTTTAACTTGAATTGAAATACAGTAGTTTATTTGCCACAATGCCGATATGCCAATTGTGAACATAGAAAAAAATTGGCCTTTTCAACATTTTAAAAAAATTTCTTACCTCTGATTGTGTATGTCCATATGTAGCCCTCGTACATCCGTGCCGTTCCATTGATGATTAAATCCATTGTCGCTGTTGACCCCTCTTTCCAGAAAAAAAAGGTTTCCGATTAACTTAACCAGGCGTTAACTAAAAGTCAGATGAATAAAACGGTGATTTCGGTATATGGTGGCGCATAGGAGGGTCTTGACAAGGGTCTTGCGTCTGCCTTCTTCCCTCCTTAGCTAAGATGACCACTGAAGAGTTTTGCTAACAAAACTAACTGTCCACTCTGTTGTCTCGATGCAAATATCAGCAATGAAAAACGGATTCGCCAACCAATGTCTTATTAATTGTCTGTAGAATGAAAAATGGATCTGATATAGAAAATCCTATCTGCAGGACTACTATGGTGGGGACAAGAGGTGACACGTGAGGTTCAAAAGCTGTTTCCAAACTAAGGATTTCGGTCAAATGGACTCAAGTTTAAAAGTTGGAAGGCCGGAGAAGTCTGTTGGTGCAGGTGAAAGTGGGTGTGGTTTACATAAGCAGATACAAACAGAAGTTGCACTACATAGACGAGATGGGAGGAGACTGGACATTGGGATGGAATGACGTCAGGACATCAGAACATTGGAACAAAAAATAGTTTTGGGCGGGTATCGAACGCTGGCGGCTCTAAATAATTTTAAAATCTGGACTAAATATTCTGGTTGCTTGGCCCACTGGGGTTGATTGGTGTTGACGGTTCAGGAATAAAACTCATGGAGTGACCGCTTGTTGGCCGAGAAATTTCAAAGAGTTCCACCGCCCCAAAGATGAAAAAGTCCACCTTAGGGGCTTAATTACGCTGAATTAAATGGAAAACCTTGGTCCTTGTTTGACATGTTTTTATCTTAAGATTTCTTTTTTCTCTTTTGGCTTTTTTAACACCATAAGTGTACTAGACGTGATATTTCGAACCCCTTGTCAGAGTAATTAAGAGTTATTGACTATGGAAATAAACATTCAGCGTAATTGACGTCAGAGAAGCTTTTTAGTTAAAAAAAAACAAAAAAAAACAACAATAATAATACGGTAGAATATGGACAGGAAGGACGAAAAATGTCCAAATTAAGTAAAATTTCGAGGACACAATGTCATACAGAATCATCATGACGGTCCTTTGAAAATATGAAATTAGTTTAAAACTACCATAAACTATCCAAACTTAATATTTCAAATATCTATAAACAAACTTTGGTGATGTGTTAAATTTGAGAGAGTATGAACTTCTAAAATATTGAAATAATAAAAAGAAATAAACTAATAACTTTAAAAATAATTTTATTTTATGCAAATATTCTTTAATATAGTTTATGGATCATCCATATTTCATAGAATGAGTTGACAGTTTCTACTTAAGCTAATTTTTTTATTAATTTACTGCAATTCCATGGGCAATTGAAAATACAGGTATGAAATGTAGGGTATCCAGAAAATTTGTGGGAACGTGCAAAGACCCATACTATAAATTTCCAAGCATCCACCTCGATGACAATTCCAAGATATTTTTCCAGATTTTTCTAATTAACGGAAATTTCCTGACCTCGAAGAGAAATTCAAGCATAAAATTGGTGCTTAACACATACTTATGCATAATTTCCGACTTTCCCGAAGTTTTAAAATTGAAGCGCATTTGCGACTGAGGACATAATTCTTTTGGTGTCCCTTTTCCTTTTCACTGACCTTTAAAACTCAATTAACCACAAAATCCCCAAACTGAAAAATTCCATTGTTTGTGGACGTCCATATTGGATTTCTCCTCCCCCCCCCCTCTCTCCCATCCTGTCCACATGGTGTCCGCATGCCAACATACTCTCCCTACCCCCTCTTGATGACGCCCTTTTTGAATGGCCCCTAAATATAAAAGTTATTGATTCTGCCAAGAGCGATAAAAGGAATGCATAAATGATAAGACGTTAGGGAAAATTTTAGGGGTGGCTATAATATAGAAAAATGAAAAGTAATAAAGGAAATCAGTATAAAGTGACAAATAAAAGGGACGTTCAATCTATACCAAAAAGATCTAAGAACAGATATAATAGAGAGGGAGAAAATTTAAAGAAAGTCTCGAGTTTAGGGTACAAGGACAAGACAAAAAACTTGAAAATGTTGTGAAGATGAAATAAGGAAGAGGGACACAAGTGGGTCAACAGAGAGGTAACATACATATATGATGGGGAAGGGAAAAGAGGAAAAACTTCCAGGGAAAAATATAAGAGAAACAAATAAACCAATGTGTAGAAGGAAATGAAAAGATAAAGATGGCCATGAAGGACTGCCAAAGGAACTTTAAGGAAAAAGAAATGGGTGACCAAAGGGTTCATATGAGACAGACAATAGAAGTGCCAAATTGTCTTGGAGAAAACTATATAGTAAATCTTTTTGATATTTGTAGTCACGTTCAAGAAGTTGCTTTATGCACAGTCTAAAATCATACAAATAGAACTTATTCCACGGTTACTTTCACGAGATAAGCATCAGAAGTCCTGCGCAATTCTGGAAATTTCCGATTGCTTATGTTTAGAATGCTTTATAGCAATTTCCATTACGAATACCTGTTTATATTAAATACTCTTACGCTAAAAATTAGAGGACACACGGCATTGTTCAAATAAACAAGCTTCACCAAAGCTTAAAAAATGCACGAACTATACGCCTATCCACGTTTTTTCAATTGTACCAATTAAACACGTACACTTGTCCTGCAACTTGATAATCATAATCACGCTATATTATATAGTCGTCAATTGATTCAATTTTTAATCAACATGCAAATTAACTCACATCATGCTTAATCAGATTCATTTTAACAGCATCGAGAAAAAGGCCTTCAATCAAGTTTCTGCTTCTGAAAAAAAAGAATATTTCTTGCGATTAAATATTTCCTCGTTGTATATTTTTAGAACTTAAGATTTCGAGTGGGAAAGAAGTGAATATACTGTGCAACAAGGCCGTATATTTGGGGTGGGGGTCTTGGGGATAGACCCCCTCCCTCCCCCAACCCAAGAAATTTGAAAAATTTCAAACCGAACCGGCACAATATAAAAGAAGAATTGTATACTTTTCCACTTTTCCAATAAAAGTGAGATTTTTCTGCTCTAGAAATGTAATGTTTGTAGCATTAAAAGTCTGCGTTAAACGTTCTATTTTTAGTGTAGAAGCGCAATCTTTCTGACTTTTCTAAGGTAAAACCGCAATTTTTCTTTTTAATATTTGGAAAAAGCAAATGAGCCAATTACTAACATTTCAGCATCGCAAGTATAGACCGCACGCTCTTCCAAGACACGGTCAGTAAAAATGATCGAATTTATTAGGTTATTTTTTCAAGAATGTTTGATTGCAGACACAAAAAACCGACATTTTGAAATAGGTCTGCCATAAATTTTTTGTCTGAAAATCTGGTTCATCCTTAGGACATTTTTTTGCAGACCTACATAACGGCACGTAGAATTTCGGTGAAATTTACTACCTTATATTTTAATGACCTGATTCCCGTGTTTGCGATCCATTTACACTTTTCGAAAGTAAAGCGTCGCCATTGCAAAAAAATAGCCCGCTAATTTCTGCTAACTTTCACTAATCATGAAACAATTAACAAACCAAACCCTTTTTGTGACCGTGTTATTGCGGTGGATGAAAGATGAATGAAAGTAGAATTAAGCATAAAAAACCATAATTAATGGACGACCCGTGGAGTAAGCAAGCTTTCAAGCAGATATCCATAAAGGAAATGACGCCATTGGCAGATATTTCATAAAATATTTTATAATATACACTTTGAGTCATAAAAACGTAGAACCCAATAAAAAAATCACAACTTCGTTCAAAATGTTTCGATTTAAATGAATTTTTGGCACTTACATCGAACAACAGTGTAGAAACAAAAATGAATTATAAAATCTGCTCAAAATGTTCTCCGGTGGCCTTTACATAAACAGGAGTCTAACGTTCCATTCTTTGATTGACGATTCGATTATATGCTGGTCGAGTTCCATCCAAATTTTCTTAATTCGTAGTTTCAAGTCTTCGATATTGTTAATCTTGGATTTGTAAACCTTCTCGGAGAACTCCCCAAATTGTGTAGTCCAGTGGATTCAAGTCCGGTCTGTTGGGTGCCAGTGGTTGAGTTCGATAAACTGTGGAGTTTTCTGTTGCAGCAGTTCTCGAGCACGGTGTGCGATCGCACCGTCTTGTTGAAAAATGAAAAACTCCGAGATTTGTTGCATGTTTGGAAGACGTTTTTGTTTCTACACTATTGTTCTATGTATACGTGCCAAATTTCACTTAAATCGAAGCATTTTTCATGAAGTTGTGATTTTTTTTGTTGGGTTCTACTGTTTTATGACTCACACTGTGTATATATATATATATATACATATATTTAACAATTTTTCATGGGCCGTATTGCCACGGAATATTAAATATTCGCACAATTTAATTTTGAATTCCAATGTTGAATGACCTATAAATTGACCAATGTAGTGGTGGCCAACATATAAATCGTAAACCAATAAATTAATTAGTATTTCTAACAACTAGCTGGGATCAATTAATTTTCCAAGAAATTTTAAGTGGCAAATTTCCAAAAATTAAAAAACACCAAGGTTAGTTTAAGATAAGTAAGTAACTGACCGGATCAAATTATCAACTAAAACATTATCACAGAGGCTTAGTGACGAGTTTAAAACTTCATAAAATGAAGTTTTAAACCGCACATTCACATTCTTCTGAAAATCATTTGTAGAACACAAAATAAATTGTTCAAAGTTTCATTGAGAATTTGGTTCCTTTAATGTGTTCTAATGCACTCATTTTCACTTATGGCGTGCCTGTAATGCTGTGCTCTATTTTATACAAAGTCTAACCTGTTGATAAGTTATGAAAAAAATCAGGTCTTCGCAGTGGTCAGCTTATCATTGTCCTACAATTGCTAGTGGTTGTTTTTTGACAATTTGTATCAGGTATGGATTCAAAGCTGAAATTTTAAATTGACAGCGACTGTCTTTTTGGGGACATTTGTAGGCGAAAGTGTCAAGGTGAATAATTAAAAAATGAAATGACAAATTTAAAAAATAGCTAAAATAATGTTTTGGACATTTCGATGTTATCATATCGATACTACCATTAAATTATCTTACAAAAAGGCCATCAAATATCAACATTTCGTGCTTAATATCAATCATAATATTTGTGGTAAATAGGAAAAAACTTGTATGAATTCCAAATAATCAGAAGCGTATTCAGGATAATTAGCGGTTGGGGCAAGGCCGTATATGTGGTGGATGAGGGATCTTAGGGATAGAAATTTCACAAATTCTAACGACTGTCCGGATTAACCAGCGGCGTCCCAAATAAATGTATAACTAGCGATATCATCTGAACACCCCGGGCACCTAAAGACCTCCAGAGTCCAGACTCCAATACCCCTCCTCATTTTCAGCTTGATATTCAGTACACGTAGCAAACGTAACTTTATTTATTTTTTATTTCAAGCTTTATGTAATTACAAAAAAACGCCATCTTGGAACACAACCCTTTATCTAATCCCACTTAGGTCCCATTAGTAGGTTCAAAATTTAAAACAATGGGGGCAAGTGTGGGGCACTTGTATAACTGTTTTTCGCTTCTCCAATGGTGTTATAAAGGTTAACTAACAAAAAAATCCTAATCCTATACAAAAAATCCTATGCTTTCTAATTGCGTTTTAGAGGTTAACTAATAAAAAAAAATCGTTAAAACGTGTTTGTATTTTCAATTATCATGTAGTTGACCGGCGACAAGAGCCATTTCTGAGAATCCGAACGATCAATTATACCTCGACATCGGATGTATCTTGAGCTTAACCTTGGGTTGGGATGTAAAGTTTTGTTTTCTGGTAGCGATTTGGGATAATTTCATGAAAATCATGGTATTCGGAAAACAACAAATTTCAGGTTTCTGAAGTAAGCATGAGGATTTTTAGAATTGGGCAATTTAAATAAGTTTTACAATGCACTGATTTTTCAGAATGGTTTGAAGAGACAAACAAATTAACTAATTCTGAAATTATTAAATATTAATTTGAATAAATTATCTTCATTTATCAGAACAGAATATACTTATGTAGCCTGATAAATAATCAGTGGGAAAGGCCATCAAAAAAAACTTGTGTAGTTCTATTGCCTTTCGGCCATTTTTAAGAACCACATCAAAGCAGATAAATGTATTTGCATATTTAGCCTAACAAATAATCCGTCAGTAAACTGTCTGCTACATCAGTGCATTTCTGTTGTCGGTTGTCTGGTTTCTGCTAAGCCAGTGACGTAACTATAGAAGTGGGAAAGGCCAAAAACAAACAAACTTTTGTAGGCCTATTGTTTTTAGGCCATCTTTAGGAATCAAAGCAGATAAATGTAAACTGTATATTCAGACTCGTAGAAATTCGAAAATAATTTACAATTGTAATGTGAAGCCTTATATAACTGTCACTATAAATATCGAAAACTATTTCTGGTAGCTTATGAAGATTCTTAAAAATTCGAATGTGACTGTACTCACCCATGTTCTTTTCAAATCCACTTCCACGAAATAGTCTCAAATTTTACCGGTAATGTCAAAGCATAACACTGCTAAACAGCGCCACCATTGTCATGATGTTCCATCAGGAAAAAAATGACATGCCATTGCCATCTTGGTCCAGATTACGTCAGAATGGTAACATCGGATTGTCAATAAGTCAACGTGCGTTTATTAAAATGGGGGAATCGGTTACCATGCTTTTCCCTCCCTTTTTTCATCAGTTTTTCCTTTCTTTTTTATCATGGCCACATCTGCAATGCCGCTTGTGGGGGAGAAAAACCTAAAATCGATAAAGTAGTTTTATTATTAATAAGACCACTCCCAACACTGTAAACCCAGGAAAAAACCCATCGGACATCTTGGGACACTTGATATGTCCTGGACTAATAGAAATCATATATGTATTTTTTCGAATTACAACATTCCAGAGCTATTAGAGATGTTTAAAAAAAATATAGTTTCATTTTTAATAAGATCAACCATAAAATGCGTGTTAAAGTTGCCACAAACTTCATCCGCTTATAAGCTAAGCTTTAATATGGCGCCTATCGACCAAGACGAGAATAATAAAGTTGAATGATAAAGAGCAATTGGGGAATAGTTTAAGAGGGTGTAAATCCTTTATAAATCCTTGGATGTAATGTAAAAATTAGGCTTATATGAGTAATATTTTTTTTTTGTCTTTTTGAAAATTGCCTAAAATCTAATTTTAATAGTTGCCATAACTTTTTAATTTAATTAACGTAAAATTCTAATAGTATTCCTTTATAAAAATCTAAATTTAATTTCAACGTGTTTCAATAAGGTAAAAAAAACATGTACAATGGGTGGAACATTCATTAAGGGCCGGTTGCACCAACAAAGGTTAAGCTAAACCTAAGGTTAACCGTGAGTTAACTAGGAAAAGCATTGCA
>JAQGAE010003572.1:0-14403 GCA_034696685.1 Julus scandinavius | reverse complement strand
ATTCGTATAAGTGAGACTCCACTGTATATCAAACCCTTCTAAGACAAAATACACCCATGGAACTGTTCTGGGACGGCCCACTGATACTAATGCACTAAATGGTGTTAAGTGACGCATTTTATTCGGTTTATAATGTTCATTTGGCCCTAATAAGCTACTACATGGTCCTATGTCAAGTGGTTCCATTCTCTGGATTTTATGAAGCTGTTCTTTGGCTTTGAAGGGAAAGCCAAAAATGTATAATCCACGAGTGTGACGTCATTATGGATATTCTGCATAACCTTGCTGCAGTATAATCTGCGTGATACGCAAACTTTGAATTTAATTAAAATTCTAATGAAAATATTTTCACCGAAGCAAACGCTTTCATTAGATTCTCCCGGCCTTATTTTTCACCTCGTTGTTAGGGTGTAAATTTCCATTTTTACCTTCTCGGCAAAGTTTTCATTTTGTGGCCTGTTAGGATCATCATTTGATGTCATTCATGAGCGCCCAACTGGCAGAAAATTGCCGTCATTTATTTGAAGAAGGGGGCATAATGAATGCAAAGATGGGGAATCCTAGATGAGATCAAATTTACGCCGAGACAGACTATGTCCCATGAGATGGCTCACTTTTCAGCTGGTGAAGCCATTTGCCATAAAAGAAACCAATTTATGGGCTATTATTTTGGCTAGGCACTTTGGAAAGATACGCCACTTATAACAGCCCCTTTACCTCCTTGAAAAACTCGTGATTTAAGCCCTCGATGAGCAAACAGACGTTAAGAACGGATTTGGACCAAATCACAAATTATAATTGTCTCCTTGGGTGACTTGGGTCAACACCCTCGAAATGCTTAGCACGCCGTACGAAACACAAAAAAAAACATAAGGTTAGAGTTTTTTGATACATGATTTTTTTTAGATGTCTATGACATTGGTACCCCTTGTCGTCTTAACATTGAATATCACTTCTTGTGTTATCAGGCACAATGAACTAAAAATTGTGACAATATGTAGTATTTTCTACGTCTTTGTAAAAAGAAATCAATGGGCAATAACCCAAGAACTATCATCATAAAAATGTTTGGCATGTACATTAAGGTGAAGATAGTGAAATGACAAATTTGAGACTGATGCTCTGATATAAAATGTGTGCACCTATACTACTATAACGAATCAAAAATTCATCTACTGCAACTAAAAGTACCATTAGGTAATTTTATGCAAATTAATGTTGTTCGAGAATCCAAAATGGAGATGACGATTTTGTAAAAAATTGCAAAGTGCTTATTAAGAACTTTTATTTTTTCAACATTGAAAATTAGATTGGTTGAGATTAAATAAAATTATATAATTCGCTTTGGGAATAACTGTTAATAAAGTATGCAATACATAAAGAGTTCTATAGAGTCTAGACGGTTACATTTTTCTAAATTGCTAAATTATCTCAGACAATTTTGCGTTGCTACATTTTGCGACAAACTTAAGCTTATACAAAACATTTGAGGATAAGCAGAGTCTATAATGATGGGCTGCATTGGGGATTTTTTCTATAATGGAATACAATTACCATTAAATATAGACGATATTGCTAACTATCAGAACACTGGCAGACGTTGGAAAAATTGTAAAATTGTTGTAGATACTAGGGAAGATGTGCTCGAAAAAGATTCATTATTCATCCCAAGATTTCTACGACGTGCAATCATCTTCAGCTGATGGAACGGGAAATGACTTTCCAGAAATTAACTTTGCTCCCATATCTTCTTCAGAAAAAGCGCCAATGTCAATGCTCTGAAGCAGAAAGAAAAGCTATATAATGGAAAACACACTGGTGGTAAATCTGCGTAATCTGTCGATCTGGAAAAGTTAATTCACACAAGATGCCCATTGTTCTTTGTGAACGCTTTTTTTCCTTTGATATTGTTGAGTTTGGTAAAAGAAAATCTCTTTTGTTTAATATGTGCACAGCGTGAATCGTGTTTTTTGTTTTTTTTTTGGAGGAAAATCGTTGAAAAAGATACATGCACTTGTCATTTTGTAATGTGACAATTTTGGCTTTATATTTTTTTTTTGCAAAGCCAACTCGTGAGTGACACTATCTGTAAAGTTGATATCTCAAACTTTGTTCACTTTGTCCATTTTGTCACATGACTTAGTAAACTTCACAGATTTTGTTGAAAACTTCATTAAAATCGAAACTGCACACGCATTTTGATGGTGTCAAATTGAATCGATAATCGTGTTTTGAAAGTATGTAGGTGCGTTGTGCCAGTTCCAACATGGTTTTCATTTTAATTAGGCTGTGATAGACAAAGAACAATGCGTTAATTTGGTTTTAATTGTTCCAATTCGGTGTTTGTTTTCACTGGAGGTCTCACTTTTCATCGTCCTTGTTGTCAATGGTTTTAGCTAGTGTTACAAGAGTGTGTTTGCACTCGCTCCAATTTGTACAATTAGACATCAATTATTGCGCCTTAATTTGGTTCAAACAACCTTGTGTTTTCATCTTCTGCCACGATAATTTTTGATTTGTGCTCGTTCAACCGTTAATAACTTTGTTTTTAACAACGATTCCAGATCTTACCTGCATTTATAATCAAGCTCAATGAAACGCTATATACCGACTTTGCCATATTTTGTGACTGCTTGGTCCTTCTTGGCATCAGTTCTTTTAATTCTCTGAAACTAGCAGAATTGAGAACCTCATTTCATAAAGCGATAAGTCGACAACCCCTCTCTAAATCTGAAAACTCTCATCGTGCCACTTTACTTAATTAGCATAGTGAAAATTTGACTGTTATAAAACCTGAAGAACCTCTTTTCTACTTTGGAAACTTATGACTGTTGTCGGAAACCTATATAATTTTGTCCATACATTTCTTTTCACCCGCATTAAATCAATGTTTTCTTTGATCTTGTTTAGGTCGATCATGTCATCCCGACCACTTTCGCTGCGACAACGGGCTTTGTATTCCTAATAGATGGGTGTGCGACTATCACAAAGACTGTGAAAATGGGGAAGATGAGCACCAATCGTGCCGTAAGTGTGAAACATTAGCTTAATTGGACTTTTGGTCTTCTTGCGGCTTTTGTCAAAGTATAGTCTTCTTTTTCTCTTCCAGCTCCACCACTGTGCCAGGCAGACGAAATTTCGTGCACGCAGTATGTATGGAACCAGTCGTACTGCCTTCCAAAATACTACAAATGCGACAAAGTAGTCGATTGTGTGGATGGCTCGGACGAGGGCAACTGCAGTAAGTGATTTCGTGAAATGTGCAAGAACACATTTTTTCAGGGTTCAACCCAGACCTAGAAAATCTAGAAAATCTAGAAAATCTGGATTACTCGAGGAAGTTTATAAAAAAAAACAGTTAGGGAAACTTCAACATGTAAATATTGAATTTGCTTTCACATAACAAGTTATTATTTAATTGGAAAAGTCAGCCAGTCGTGCAGCAATAGAAATGGAAAATTTCCCTTCCAGGCATTTTAACGCCATTTTGAGAAATTTATGTAATTAAAAGTTGACATAATTTGTTTTTAACATGCTAAACCAGAAAAGAAATGTTGTCAACTAGTACAACTATTTAATGACACAATTATTTGAAAAAGCAAAAAAAAAACTACTACATTTTTATATATATACTGTAGTAGTTTGTATATTTACAAGTTGAATTTAAAATGGTCATTAGTTTCACATCATAAATTATTCTAATTAAAACACAACGGATGGGAAGGTCAGGGAACATTTTTTAAAAACTTCAAATTGTTAAAGTCGAGTGGACAATTTTATTTCTGGTGTAACCCTTTTTTGTTGTTGTCTGATGTCATTTTTTTTAACTTTTTCCTCTCTAGACTACAGGGCATGCCAGCCTACAGACTTCACATGCGGAAGCGCTATTTGTGTTCCGATTACAAAAAAGTGTGATGGCTACTACGATTGCAGGGATCACTCGGACGAACATTTATGTGGTCAGTATAAAATTGACTTTGTGCACGCATTCCCAGATTGATGAAAAAAGTTTCATTTTATCTGTGTACCGTTCACAGGAATAACGTCGTGCCAATTGGATGAATTTCGGTGTGCCAATGGGAACAAATGCTTGGATGATTCGAAGAAATGCGACCATCAGGATGATTGTGGGGATAATTCTGATGAGCAGGACTGCAGTGCGTGATTATGTTATGTTTTTTTTAGGTGTTCTGACTGCATGCAACCATGAAAATTAGGACGAGTTCATGCTACGTGACATTTTAATGGAAACGAGTTGTCAAATTTATCAAATACATTCTTTTTAAACATATAAACGCGACTGGTAGTCACGTACTTCATATAAAAATATTTTACAAAAAAACGTTTCGTAGCACATACAGTACCTCTTAACTGGAGTATATATATAAAAAAAATGAATAGAGTACACTTGGGAACATCATTTCTGAATTTCACAATTATTTACTAATAATTTCTGAAAAATGTGTCAAATCCCATCGACGATTCTTGTTGTCAAATGTGTTTGATTTATACATTTTTGTATGACTCCTGTAAAAACGTTTGCAAGCAAATTTATGTTTTGAACCCTTCTGAAATTGCTGGCTAAGCCAGAGATTTTGCAGACGCCATTGAAATTTCATAATTAAAAAATAACTGAAGCCATTTTCATACATGTTAAAATGAATTATCTACCGAGATGAAAAGTTGTCATGAAATTTTTTCGAATTGACCCGCCTTTCTTCGGTGTAACCATAGTAACGATGATACCAGGCAATACTCTTGGTGTCGTTATGGTGATGGCCATCATCAGCATGTGTAGCCCATTAGCCATCCTACGAGCGAGAAAACTGCCGAGATAAGGCTTTAAAGAATAATCCAGGAAGGCAGTAATTGGCATTAAATAATGAAAATATGCAGCTATTTCATATTCCCTGCATAGTAAAACAACATTGTGCTTCAGCTATGACACACTCAATTGTTGTTTTTCGAGGAAAGGTTTAAATAATGTGAAATATTGGCAATAATAAAAGTTATCTGGAAGTTTTAAGAAAGTAGTAAAAATTGATAATCAATATCAAGACAAGCAATATTTTTAAAGCTCTTGTTTAATTGGAGGATTTTATTGGGAAAGTTTGACAGTGTTCAAGTTGTTGCCGTTAGATGAATTTGTTTTTCAGATTTTGTAACATCATTTAATTAAGTGTATTTTTTGCTATCAAATAAGATTTCCCACCGTGCCTGGAATCCCAGTTCCGTTGCGATAATTCCGTTTGCGTTCCTAAGCAGTGGCGATGTGACGGGTATAGCGACTGTAGCGACAATTCTGATGAACGCAATTGCAGTGAGTTAAAGACAACCATACTTTCACACATTGCTGGTTTTATTGGCTTGATTTTTGTTTATAACAATAACATAAAAAACACATTTCAGCTGAAATCGAATGCCCACCAAACAAATTCCGCTGTCCTCGCGAAAAAAAATGTATCGAAAGGACAAAATTGTGCGATGGAAAAAACGATTGTGACGATGGCTCTGATGAAAAACAGGCTTGCTGTAAGTGCTTGTTTTTGCACAAATATTTCTTATGTTTATAATTACTTACGCTATCTGCATTATTTTTCAAAAAAATAGCCAAGGAACGTTGTTCCACCTTGACTTGCGAACATGGATGCCGGGCTTCTGTCAATGGCGGCATGTGCACTTGTCCGGAAGGATTCGTCTTAAATTCGGAAAATTTACAATCATGTGAAGGTAATTTGCCTGAAGAAACATTAAAAGGCATAATGTTATAACTAGAATCTACATATTGTTGTAGTAGGTTTTTGTGTGTTCAATCTTAGATTCTTTTTGAAACGAGTAATTTTCTATATAAATTTTGGTAAATTTAGTGTCATGCATGCTTTAAATTTAGTTGTTTTTGGTGTTCATTATTGCTTTTGATTTGTGCAAACTTCCGAATTCAGATATAATAGTTAGATATAATAGATAGATCGAAATAATAGTATTTCATATTATTATTTGTTTTCATATTAATTTTGTAATTGTTGTAGACCGTGATGAGTGTTCTGAGTGGGGCTTCTGTGATCAACTTTGCACAAATAATCACGGGAGTTACAAATGCTTCTGTGCTCCTGAATATACATTAACTTCAGATGGAGTGTGCGAGGCTAACTCAAGTATGGTGATATTTTTTTAAAATTTTTTTTAGCTTTCCTTGTTTTTTTTTTAAGCAAAGTTTAATCTTTATTTTACAGGCAGTGTAATGCGTTTGGTATTTGCTCATCACAACCAGTTATATCTAATGGACAGACATGGAAATGGACAGCAAATAGTGACCACCACAAATGCGGCCGGTGTGGACTTTTACTACAAAAATAAATTGATTTTCTGGTCTGATATGGACACGCGAAAGGTAAACTTTGATTGTCAATTTTAATGTTTTATTCAGTTTTATTCTCATGCAAAATGAAACATGGGAAACTCAAAAAAAAAATTAAAAAAATTATTTAGGCCATTGTTGACACTTTGGCCAACACTTTGCTTTGGTACTATTTTATTCACTGTTAGTAAGAAGTGGAATGTTTTCAAGTCAAGCAGAAAAAAAAAATTTGCCATTAAATTATGTATGACCCTCTCCGAAAGGCATTTCGTTTGAAACAATAAATCATTCTTGAAAACTTTTTGGCTCCAGGTATATTCCCTCCGTTACGACGCCGCACCCTCATCGAGGACGCAGGATGACATTAGCTTTCCTGGACCCTGGGTGCCAATCGCCATTGCGGTGGATTGGATAGGCAGTAAATTATATGTTTGCGATGCCACCGGACAAATGGTGAGCGTGTTCGAGTTGGACGGTCGATGGCGCACTTTGGTACTTAGCAGCAACTTAACATCGCCAGCTGATATTGCTCTCGATCCTACAGAGGGGTATGATATAATTTCACATGTCTTAGTTTTTATTAATATGAAATTGCTTATAATTTTCAAATTATCCGCAATTATCCAATTATGTTAACATTAACTATAATAAGCATGCCATTATTCTTGATCTCTTAATTAGTAATCTTTAATATGATTTTTGATAATTAATGTTTGCTTTTTTGTTTATTTTGAACTACTTTTATGTGGATGAATTTAACCATGAAACTTATTTCCAATTCAGATACCTGTTCATAGCAGATTCGAGTCGAATTGTCCGTACCAACATGGATGGTACCAATTTTGTTTCCATAGTGAGAGGTGCAGTTCACAAAGCGTCTGGAATAGGCGTGGATGTTTATGGGAAACGTATTTATTGGTGTGATAATCTTTTGGATCAGATTGAGACCTCAGATTATGAAGGAAAACACAGGTATGACTATACTGGAAATACTTCATTTTCACATTATTTTTCTTTCGTGCTCATGTTTTTATTTTGCATGCAGGTTTCAGGTTGTTCGAGGAAGCACAAACATTCCATCTCCCAATAAACTCGCCTTGTTCGAAAATCAAATTTTTTGGACCGATGGCACGAGGCAGGGCGTTATGGCAATTCAGAAGTTTGGCGGGGCCAACACGATTACTTATGTTTTCAGAAACCGTTCTGAAATCCGTGAGCCGAAATCTATCAAAGCCATGCATCCTCTTGCCCAGCCAGATGGTGTGTTTTCTAAAGTTATTAATATGGATTCTTTTGTCTTGATTATTTTACTGATCATGTCAGCGTTTTTTCTGCTCATTTCTTATAGCTCCAAATCCGTGTGGTTTGACCAATGGTCATTGCCAGCACATGTGCCTTTTGACCCGATCTCCTGATGGTAGGGGCCTCGGTTATCGATGTGTGTGCAACATTGGCTATCAACTTGCTCCTAACAACCGAGACTGCAACTGTAAGTAATCGATGTTTGTTTTAAATGCGATTTCAAACTAACCTGCAATCATGATGATTTTTCATTTTCAGTGGTGGAAGAATTTATAATATACTCTCAGCAGAAATTCATCCGTGGAATATTACTCGAGCAAGGAACTGCTGGATTTAACGAGGCTATGATTCCGGTCGTTAACCGAGCATCACGATTTGTGGGTTTAGATTTTGATGCCGACGAAGATTACATTTACTTTTCTGATGTTATTAGTGATGTCATTTATCGTATCAAGACAAATGGAACAGGTGGGTGAAACGTTTTTTTCTTCTTTTTTTCAGAGTAATATATGTTTGATCAACATATCTAAATAATCCCTATTTTTAAACAGGCAAAGAAAGCGTTTTAGCTTCACAGAATGAAGGCGTTGAGGGCCTTGCTCTCGATTGGGTAACCAAAAATCTGTATTATATCGACAGCCGTAAAGGAACATTAAACGTGCTTAGGGCACAGAATAATTCTCAGTCACGGACATTATTGAAAGATCTGAGGAGACCTCGTGGCTTGGCCATCCATCCAAATAAAGGGTGAAGTTGTTTATTAGACTGTCTCCTATCAAAGTAAAATTTTCCTAATTTGATGTAGTTATTTAATGTGCCACTTCTGTGACCCATTTTAGGTACTTATTTTTTTCTGAATGGGATCGACCAGCAAACATTAGTCGTGCGTTTCTCGATGGAACCAATAGAACTGTTTTCCAAGATCTTCTCTTAGGCTGGCCTAACGGCTTGGCTATCGACTATGAAGCTGATCGATTATATTGGTGTGACGCTCTTTTGGATCACATTCAACACTCCAATCTGGATGGCACCGAGATCCGCACGCTTTCTAGCAGACTAATCCGACATCCATTCTCTTTGGTCGTCTTTAGAGGTAAATTTTGCAATTGTTTTTATTTTGAATATGTCGGCATTAGATTTTCTTATCATTGTTTAAAAATGTTGCAGAATTTGTTTTTGCCACCGATTGGCGCTTGGATGCAATACTTCGAGTTCATAAAGAGAGTGGCGAGCAAGAGCATGTATTCATGAATGCTGAAGAAGCCAACCGGTTATACGGAGTCAAAGTTTTCAGCAAACATCTTCAGACTGTTCACGGTAATGCAATTTTAATTTACTTTTTTGTATTTCAATGTTTTATCTATTTTTGTTCTTGTCAATTCTAATGGTTATACTATTTGATTTTCAGTTCAGCATCCTTGTCGTTATAATAATGGCGATTGTGACAAGTTTTGCTTTGCCGTTCCACACGAAACTAATGCCGAAGAGCTAACCGCGCGATGTGGATGCCCATATGGAGAGAGACTTAACCTGGACCAGAAAACATGTATGCTCGATCATAGCGCCGAACCACCTGTCGAACCTTGCCCAAATGCTCGAGAATTTACATGTAACAATAAACGTTGCATCTTAAAAACTTGGGTCTGCGATGGAGACAATGATTGCTTGGACAATTCGGATGAAGAACAGAATTGCACAAGTAAAACTTTTTTCATTTTAAATCTCTCGTGTGAAAATTCCGCATCCTTATCTTAATTTGTTATATTTGATGTGTTTTATTTTAGAAGCTACATGTTCGACTGACGAATTCCAATGCACCGGTGGGCGCTGTATTCCATTGTCGTTTAAGTGTGACTCTGATAATGATTGCGGAGACCATTCGGACGAAACTGGTTGTGGTAAGCAATATCACGTTTAATTTTCAATTTCCTGGCCGTCTAAAACGTGTACGTTAATTTGTTTTAAATTCTGCTTACCTGCAGTAAATGTGACATGTGACGCTAGTGAATTCTCTTGTTCAAATGGAAGATGCATTCCACAGAGCTGGAAATGCGACTCTGAAAACGACTGTGGAGACGGCTCTGATGAAGGCGACTTTTGCAGTAAGTGCGCTCTCTCATTATTCGAACGAGAATTTTTGAAAGTTGTTTTAACACTTTTTGTTTCATTCAACTTCAGAGGACAGGACATGCGCATATTACCAGTTTACATGCCCTCGATCTGGACATTGCATTCCTCAAACCTGGGTTTGCGATGGCGATAACGATTGCTTTGACAATGCTGACGAGGAAGGTTGCCCACCAACCACGTGCACATCTCGTCAATTCCGTTGTACCAACATGAAACAGTGCATTCACCTTACTTACAAATGTGACGGAATTCCTGATTGTGACGATGGATCAGATGAAGTTGGCTGTCGTATGTTGTTTTACATTTATGTACATATAAATTGCTGTAAATTTTCCGAGTTTATCCATTATATTGGTTTTTTTTTCAAACACAGCAACAACATCTGCTACTCAGTGTGATGACGATAAACATTTCCAATGCCAGAGCTCTAGAATTTGCATTCCAAAGTCGTGGTACTGTGATGGGAATGCAGATTGTCCAGATCGTAGTGATGAGCCAACATCTTGCGGTAAGGCTTTGAAGGATGTTGCCTTTTTCCTTATGTGGGAAAGGTTTGGGAGGAATGTACTCAAAATTGCATTTTTTTAAATCTAATAGAAAGGATGAGGTGTCCAAATAATATGTTCCATTGCGATAACAGCCACTGCGTGTCCAAAACTTGGATTTGCGATGGTTCTGATGATTGCGGCGATAATTCGGACGAGGATGAACGGCATGCTTGCAGTTAGTTTTATGCCACATTTCTAATGGTTGATACAATTTATCTACGCAGCTAAATGCGGATTTTTTAAAAATTTGTTGAATTTTTTTAGCTAAGCCCAAATTTTACTGTCCTCATGGTCAGTGGCCGTGTCCAGGAGTTAGTGAAGTCTGCGTCAATATCACTCAAGTGTGTGACGGACAGCGAGACTGTCCAAAAGGTGGCGATGAAGGACCCAGCTGCCGTACGTTAAAATTTATTATAAAAAAGGCAGTTTCGCTTTGCTAAAAATCATTAATCACGAGTTTGTTTGGTTTGAATAAAATGGTGTAACACAATTGAAATATTTTAGTTTTGGAAAATTCAGAAATAGGAAAATTATTGCAAATTCTTATAATTTAATAAACTGATATCAAGATTTGAATTCAAAATGATGGTAAAAGCTATTTGAAGGCAATATCGATTTTTTCTGTAAAATGGAGCAGTGCCTACGAATTATTGCATTGATTACTTTGACTTCTTTCTGTTTGATCTCATAATTCTTCTTCGTATACATAGTTTTCCGAACATGTAAAACATCAAACCCTGGATGCTTACACGAGTGTAAAGAAACGCCATTGGGTCTGCTTTGTCAATGCCCAGAAGGTGAAAGGCTGAATGGGACTAACTTATGTATTGGTGAGCAATATACGTGTAACAACACAGTTCTCTACATATATTTTTCTTCCAAATCACATATTAAATTATTATTTCGTTTAAAGATATTGATGAATGTGCAACACCTGGAGTTTGCGATCAGACATGCACCAACACCAAAGGCTCGTTTATGTGCGAATGCGTTCCGGGATATATCCGTGGTGTCGATGGACACTCCTGCAAGGCAAACGGTTGGTACTGGCGCTTTCATACTCGATTTAATTAATGAAATAAATGCAATCATGTTTTTTATTATCATTTGGTAGACTCGTCATCTGCCATGTTGGTCATCTCGAATCGTCGATCAATCCTCACAACCGACCTCTTGACTCGTTTTGTTTTTCCCTTGCCCGTTACCGTTGAAAACGTTGTGGCCATTACCTCCGATATGAAAAACAACACTTTCTACTGGTCTGACATGAGGCTCCGAAAAATATTTCGCAATAGAAGAGAAGAAGTCGAAGTGGTATTTATCGATGAGAATGCAATTTTGTACTGTCCAAGGCATCCGATGCTAAACTTCATGACTCGCATTCTCTCATAATAGGTTATATCTAGCGGTTTGGATCTTGTGGAAGGATTGGCATATGACTGGGTGGGCAAAAACCTGTATTGGGTGGACTCGCGCCTGGACACTATTGAGGTATCCTCGATTGACGGGAAACACCGGGTTGTTTTAGTCAACGATAACATCGAGCAACCACGTGGTCTGGCTTTGGATCCAGCAGAATCGTTAGTACCTTTTAAACGTGTAATACAATTCATCAACGGGATGTATTTCTTAACTTGCGATATTTTCGATTGCAGAGCTCGGTGCATTTTTTGGTCCGAATGGGGTGCCAATCCTCGGATCGAACGCATCGGAATGGACGGTAGTAACAGGATGCAAATCATAACAACGAAAATATTTTGGCCCAATGGTTTGGCGTTAGACCTGCCTACCAAACGTGTGTACTTTGCGGACAGCAAGTTGGATTACATTGATTTTTGCAATTATGATGGTACTGGGCGTCAACAGGTGTTGGCTGGAAGTCACGTGAGTGATTAATAAAGTTTTCCAACTGTATCTTTTCATCCTTTCGAGTGATTTGCATTAACATGTATTTTATCGTGCAAATTCATTTTACCTCTAGTATTTGTTGCATCCTCATTCGCTCACCATATTTGAAGATAAATTATACTGGACCGATCGTCAGTTGAACCGGGTTTCCTCGTGCAGCAAGTTCCGCGGAACGAATCAAACCGTTGTCACGCATATGGTTGGGCAACCTCTTAGCATTCACGTTAGCCATCCATCTTTGCAGCCAGATGGTATTTATTTGGTGGTCATGTTTAAGCAAATAAATGTTTACAACATTTATTTTTCGTATTATGAAATTAATTTTGAAATTTTACGATGGTCATTCAACAGCGCCCAATCCATGCGAGAACGCCCCTTGCACTCACCTCTGCCTTTTGTCCCCTAATCCCCCGGGATATGCCTGCAAGTGCCCTCCTGGATTTGCTCAAGATCGAACTGCTTCCGGTGGAAATTGTATTCCAAGTAAGTGAAGTCTTCACTGAAGTTGGCGGATAATGAGATTTGCCAAACTGCCTTTATTTTTAAAATTTGTCGTTTGATGATTTGTAGTCGACACCCCTCTTCTGATGGTTATGGAGGACAATTACATAGTTGACATGAGCATTCGTCCCAATGACACATCTCGTGGCGCCATCTCGGCCGTTGTCGGCACTCACCGGGGCATTGATTTCGACTTTGACAAAAGAGACAATGTTATTTACTGGGTTGAGCTCGGCTTGGATAACTCTGAAAATGTAAATACAAATGTTCAGTGTTCTGATTTATGTGTGGGTCATTAATTATACAGAAATATCAAACTAAAAAACTGATGCTTTGTTCACATATTTTCATTTGTTAGAGCACTTTGTACAAGATCAACATGACTAGCGCCAACCAGACACGATTTGCGGAAGACCGCATTATCGGGGCACCTTATGCAATTGCATTTGATTGGGTCGGACGAAATCTGTATGTTGGGAACCAGAAAGCTTCGAATTTGAAAGTTATAAAGGTAAGAATTACGAGCGAAAAAATAATATTCTGACCAAGGAAAATTTAATGGAAATTAGTGGAAGGATATTAAAATAACTTTGGTTTTAGCCCATCTTTCTTAGAATATAATGCCAATTTAATGCTTTTCGCTAAAGTGTTTCTTTTACTATAATCTCAAACCAGGTTGATGGAGAACCTCGTCATCATCATCAACGGATCATTCTTGGAAATGACGGTGCGGATACTGGCGTGGCAAAACCGAAATCAATGTGTTTAGATCCAGCCGATGGGTAAGCCTGCGTAGTAAATTCTAATTTGACGATAACTTGTTATAGAAATTGCGTGAAAAGTTTTAATCAAAACTAAATATTATGCAGAAAACTATACTGGATTGACTTGGGTGGTCCAAATGTGCCTTCTAAAATTGGAAAGGTGGATATGGACGGCCGTAATCCAGTCGTTCTGATAAAAGATGGTATCACCCGTCCAGAATTTATCACGATCGATTTGTCATCCAAGCAGCTTTATTGGAGTTTAGGAGTAGAAGGAAAAGTAAGTTCAATTAATCGGAAATGAGTAAAGCTCTGATCTGGGGCAAATTTCGTGAATTTTAAATGGCTTGATTTTATTAGGTGGAAACCGCGGACGTGAACGGGAATGGTAGACGAACTATTTTAGATGAGAATAAAGGCGTCTTTGCACCAAAGGCTTTGGCAGTACATCAGAATAGCCTCTTCTACATTGATACGGTTCAGGAAAAGGTGGTACGAGTTTCACTGCCAAATGGTGATAATCCTGTAGATCTAAAAACGGAAGTTTCCAGCTTGAAAAGTCTCAAGATTTTCCTTCAACGACCAGGTTAGTGTGGCTTCAAACATTGAAGTATCTTTGGGGTTCATTTACAATTAAGTAATTAAAATTCTTTTTTGTCCCAGCTAAGGAAAACCATCCCTGTCGAACAAACAATGGTGGTTGCCAACATGTCTGCGTTCCAGCCACAAACAATCAAAGGAGTTGCATTTGTTCTACTGGATTCCGCGTCAAGGAAAAGACCCAATGCGAGGCTTACAAGTCATTTGTTATAACTGCGCAAATGAACACAATGAGGGGTTTTAGTTTGGATGACAAATCTGAGGCCATGCAGCCTCTGTCCGGAATAGGTAA
>JAQGAE010003571.1:0-14403 GCA_034696685.1 Julus scandinavius | reverse complement strand
AACCTAGAAGAAGTAATGAAAGTTACACGACGCTGTTTAATAAATTTCATCTATCTTCCCATTGGTCGGAAAAATAGTCTGCTTTTTTCATCTCGCTTCCCATTGGTCGGAATAGAAACTGTTTCTATTCTTTTATGTTGCTTTATGTTTCCTTATGCGTGTCGAAGTCGTCTGCTTGTGACGTCCAAATAACATAGCATAACATAAGAAAAACGTTCAAATGTGTAGGGGCCTTTAGGGCGCAGGTATTTTAAGAACTTTTTATTTCAAAGCGTCACTGAAGAATATTAAAATTGATTTACAGCTAGTATAAATATGTTATGTTAAAGAAATAAAACGTATATTTATGGGGAATAAAATTACGGGAAGTGTTTCTTGAATGGTTTATTTGAATAATAAACGCCCCATCCGGTTTTAACGCTTGTAAAATAGGGTCGTTATTTCGTTTATTGTGTTCGTACGTTTCTCTCCTATATTACGTCTTTTAGCGACTATTTGGGTTTCATCTGGGATGTTATTAAATCACTAATAAAATTCATCAATGATGCATGTCAACCCTAACTAATCAACGGACGGCAATCACTGCTAACACTCGTGCTATGCGGGTTTGTCTCGACATTCTTCCCTTTGGAACCAACTAACACGCAAATATCGACAGGTTACTTTACTAATAAATATCCATTGATGTACATATACAGTAAAGCATATGTAAACCAGCATACAATACATACCTACATGTGCATTGGCTTTAGTTGGTTTGACTATTACATGGACATGGTCAGTTGAAAAGGCATGATGATGGGAAGTACTTCCCTTGTAGGTGTGATACTTGAACAAGCCCACACAAACGATCGATCGAGTATTATAAAGTAGGGTCACGAAACGCAGTAATGGTAAAGAATATAAATGAATTCAAATTTAAAGGAAGGAAAAGTGGAAAATAAGCATCTTAAAACGATAGAAATCTACAGAGAGAATTATGGCGACTTTATTCATCATTGCCCAGGATGCATCTTAAAATTCATCTTTAATAGCTTTTCTCTTTTAAAAAATTTAACCAAGAACATTCCGGTGGGGGGAAATGATATACGGCACATACTTGAAAATATTTCGGAAATGGCATACAGTATATGACCATCATTTATCATATACGAGGGGCGGTCAAAATGTGTTGCATATTCGTTCATTATTCGAAAACCAGATGTCGTACAAAAAAACTGAAATAGCCATTTTAATGAGAAGGAAATTTGCTATTTTTCAATGTAGGATCACAGTTTGTTGACACATTTATCCCATCGTTTGATGAGATTGTATATACCCCTCTCGTAAAATACGGTAGGTTGGCTATGCAGATATTGCCGAACCGCAAGTTTCACTTTATCGTCTGTTTGAAATTTTTGATCACTCAAGTGTTCCTTTAGTGGACCAAAGAAATGGAAGTTGCTTGGTCAAAGGTCAGCTCAGTATGGCAGATGTTTCGATGTTTCCTACCCAAACATGTTGATCTTGTGGGCTGTGGCATGGGCAGAATGGGGACTTCTTTGTTCCTCTAGCGTGAACGCTTTCAATTGAGGCACCATTTTGTTTTTGTTAAGTTTGTTCGAAATTCTGCGAGAATTGTGGCGCTAAGTAGTGACCAAAAACCAAATTTACAGCGCTTTAAAATGTCTATTTCAGTTTTTTGTACGACATCTGGTTTTCAAACAATAAACGAATATGCAAGACGTTTTGACCACCCCTCGTACATTTGTAAGAGTGTAAATTATCAATGCAATCGATTTTGTAACCCGAACATGACCATACATGTTTCGAGATGTACTGTACAACGTACATCACATATGTATCATGTACCTTTAAGATCCATGCCCTATTTGTATATGGCCCTATATTATTTCCCACCATTGCTGAAAAACATCCAAAATAATCCTAAAATATAAGTGAACAGAAAAGAGTCAGGTATTAAGGGATGCTCTTGTAAACACAATATGTATTCACCTCATGGTGGCGCTCATTACCTTATAGCCCTGGTTCTTATTTGCCTATTTTCCTATTTTTCTAGCAGACGTTGGCTGTTTTATCGCTAGTTTTTCGTCTATGACCTTTCGTTAAACGTCTGTACGTGTCCGAGAGTAGGGCTAAAACCAATTGGCTACCCTTTCATTCCTTCTTTTGTTCAATATGATATATTACGAAAAGAAATGTTAAAATCGATTTATTCTTTCATTTTTTTGCCCTTTTTTCCCGAAAAGTTCACGACAGAGATTTCCAAATCTCTCGATCATAAATGATGGATGAGTTAAGGTTGAAAAGTGAATGTGTTACAAATTTGACAATCACGCATGTAGCAATTTAATGGCAAAATGGTAGAAATAGCTCTCAACCTACTAATTTTGTAGCAAAAACATTGTGAAGGCGTAACCGTAAGCGGTCAGTGGCGAACCTCTCCCGTCAGCAAGTTAACATAGAAGGAAATATTCCAATTCCTGCATAAAAAACTTTAACATTCACCAGAGTTTGCCTATCTAAGTAACTCCATCGTATTTGTCTGCTAAGATTATCATTCCAATGGCAGCATTGTTACTGGACTCGATAAGGAACATTATTACGTAAAGAGTGCAGTAAATAGTCACGTCAGCAAGTTAACATAGAAGGAAATATTCCAATCATGAAAAACTTTAAAATTCGCCAGAGTTTGCCTATCTAAGTAACTCCATCGTAATTTTTCTACTAAGATTATCATTCCGATGGCGGTATTGTTACTGGACTCGATAAGGAACATTATTACGTAGAGAGTGCAGTAAATAGTCCCGTCAGCAAGTTAACATAGAAGGAAATATTCCAATTATTACGTGAAAATCTTTAAAATTCGCAAGAGTTTGCCTATCTAAGTAACTCCATCGTATTTTTCTGCTAAGATTATCATTCTAATGTCAGTATTGTTACTGGACTCGATAAGGAACATTATTACGTAGAGAGTGCAGTAAATAGTCCCGTCAGCAAGTTAACATAAAAGAAAATATTCCAATTATTGCGAGAAAAACTTTAAAAATCGCCAGAGTTTGCCTATCTAAGTAATTTCATTGTATTTTTCTGCAAAGATTATCATTCCAATGGCGGTATTGTTACTGGACTCGATAAGGAACATTTTTACGTAGAGAGTGCAGTATATTACTCAAATTCCACATCGGTATAATTTTTCCTATTCTCATTGGAGTCCGCTAATTGTCTTCCATATCTCCACGGTCCCACAGACGTATCCGTATATGAACGATGATGGCTTTTAAATTACCAATATCAAGTAGGGTCACGCACGAACTAATCTGTCTGACGAGTTTAGGCGTATCCAAAAACATTAGTCGAGGTTTAGGAGAGTTATTACACGCATACTGACGACCCATGTCACGCATAAACCTGTAATTACACTAAAACCGGCAAGTTTTACCACCGTTATTCATTAATAAAGTAGTCAAGCATCTTATTACAACTCCCATATTGAATTTTGATGTATACTTCAAATACTTACAATAGTCTCCTACCCTCAAACATTGTCCACAGACACCACGCAACTTATTATATGCTTGTATAGTACGTCATCTATCATGTACAGTATATCCATGTATGGTACTCCATTTTATACCTATTTATATACCAGGAAATCACCTCGTGTACGCCTAGTTTTTAAAATGCAAGACATTTTTATATGTTAATGGGTTTCGAATTTGGATATACATTAAGAAATTCATGTTAGCATTTATGGTCGTAACTTTGATTGTGGATAACATGGATACTTTCATAATAGCTTTATATGGTCATTTCATATCTAATAAATTACAAAATTAAGACTTGAAAACCATACCTTAATTATGGTTTGGATAATTGCGATCATTAAATTTGAAAAATAACGTAAATTTTGATTCCGTCTGTGTTGAATGCGCATGACCTATAAAACAGTTTTTTTTTCTATCTCTCGCGTTAATATCGTAAATAGCAATTAGGCATTAATTATGTGACACATTATCTGATACTCAATGCCAAGATAACCCTCTTAAATTAATCGATGATCATTTTCGGAAAATCTTTACAGAGTATCAAATCAGGTTACGATTTAATTGTGATCAACGGCTCATTACTTGGCACTTTCTTAACGATAACATGAGAAAGTGGATGCTTTCAACTGTTTATCTATTAATACAAAAGGCCAGACATTGAATGGATCGACTTGATGCCATTGTTCCCCCTTCGTGTTTATTAAAAATACATATGTCTCATTGTTCTTGATAATAATCTTCACAGGATCGATTCCTTAAACCACGATAGATGAAAAGCAAATCGACGAAACTTTATACTTAGTAAATTATCCTTTTATTTCAGTTTTTTGTTGTTGTTAATAAGACAGATTAGCGCAGACAATGTTTATTTCTCCTATTGTTACCGATTGTTTTTATTCACATTTTGTGAGGACGTTGCCGTGACACTGAAGATTGCCTCTCGCTTGATGTCATCCAGCTGTCTCATCCACTGTTTTCACATGGCTGTTTGCTGGATGGTTGGCGTTTGTAGGATTCTCATGTGACGATACATTTCTTCTTCTTTTTCAGCACTCGGAATTTCTAAACGTAAAACAATAAAAATGAATAAGTTAAACGATAGATAAGGAAGACGAACAAGTTGTATCACAATGGACGCGACGTGTCAAAGTTGGGCACTCGATGGAATTGCATGACAAAAACGTGTTCTTAATTAATACCTATAATCAGGAAACGGAAGCTGACTTGATATGACAAAATCTACCAACCCCATCCTTATTGTAGTGCAGAATCGAACTATTGGCTCTTGATGGAATATACATGTACTTCAATGTCCAAAAGATGTTAGATCTTACTTATTGTCTTGTGACCGAATTTCATTAACCAATATCAACTGCCCTAATCTCCCCACACACGTAATATAACTTTTCTAACGAAACCCTTACACATGTAAGTCAATTCCTTATAGTCAAGTTGTGGCACCCTCTTTATAAATGATGACTTAAAAGGAACCTAATCAACATACTGTCATAGAAGTATTTCTGTATTTGTATAACTGATGAGTCAGACAAATGTTAAACTTGTATATCAGGGGAGTCGGTAAGCCTAGGCAGTAAAATGTGCAAAAGGTTTTTAAAAAAACCCCTGCAGAATGAAATATAGAAATGTCTACATTTCTAGTTGTTGAAACTAAACTACAGTTGATATTTTGTTACATAATGTCCTCAGAATGTATGAGCAAAGAATTTAAGGAAACTATTGCACATGTAGAACTAGGAGGAAGGAATGGGGGAAGGCGAATGATTAATATGTCAATTTATTAAACCTTTTGAAGACCCAGAATTCCTACAAATGCTTCTTTGAACCCTGTTTGAAGCTCCACAGTTTACCTGACTATAGTTGGTTATATGTGTAGCTAGACTAGGGAATATTTTCGAAATATACATTCCGCTCAACATCTTCACCGAAGAGCAGTCTTTCATCAGATTTCAAGATTTCAAGGAATTTTCAACCGTTATAAAGGTTGATTGGAAAAAATGCCTAGAATTTCTAGTACGTGGACAACGAAGCAGAAGCAGTTGTAGTGCATCGTGTTTTCGATATTTTAGTCCTCTTCAATCACTACTGAAATCCGAGTCCATGTTATTCAGAGTTTGCCATTGAAATAGCTCATTTTAGGATAATTATTCCGCAAAACTCTGGCGGTCTCGATCTGACAATTGGGAAATGGAATTCGCTCTTGACGAATGAAAGGGGATTCGTAAATGTGTCTGCCCTAATGAACCTTTGGATAGATGAAAAGACCAGAATTGCTTTCAAAACATTACATTTCCATGATTCGTTAAATGACTGTTTAATAGCGCATGATATACGCGCAAATACAAAATGAACAAATTAGGCCTGCCCAGTTTTACGAACGTCATGTTGACTTTTGGGAATACAAACCCAGCATTTCCTAATAGAGTAGTAAAATGATTATGGAGAAAACATCGGTTGCTGGTTTATGACTGGTATACTGATTACGAGCTGGTTACAATGACTAGCAATAAAGTTCTTTCATTTACAACGAAAATCATCCGGAGAAAATAGTGGTGCATCAGTGTGTTAAAAATAATTGTGGCGACAGCCTGCCTGTCACCAAAAGAATATTACATTTGAATTTATTACTATACGTACATGTTATAACATGTGTGGAAAAGTAGATTTTAAGTGAATGGAATTTGGTTGGTACTTTTGTTTTGTTTCCTGGTCATTAAGTTCTAATTTCATGTTGTATCTCAGGTAGAAACAAATTATTAGGAAATACCATATATGAACACATCAGAAAGTGGACATATATTTTTGTCATGGATATATTGCATGTAAGATGCAATATCAAGTAACTTCAGGTGCCCATTTTCTATAATGTCCATATACAATATTTGCACTTAATTGCCATAACTGTTTTTAATATGATGTAACTATTCATAATTTTAGAAATAATATTTACCCTTGTATTTTTTAGATATGGACAATGACATGGAATTTCGTATATGAGCTTAAATGATTTCAGACAAATCATCATGTCATTGACCATATAACCAGACATTTTGTATATGGAAATTAATAGATATTGCCTATATTGGACATAATATGGCATATATGACCCTACATTTTTTTCCCACCCTGGTCTACAAATAAAATACGTGTATTTTTTATTGCAGTGTGCGATGTGTACTGTAAGTGGTTGCATCTTTGACTATATATGCGTATTTTTGTCTATCATTACGAAGAAAGTGCATGGCGTAGAAGATATTTCTGTAGTCATTGTCCAGAAAGGAAAAAAAAGGATCGAGCACCGAGCGGCCTTCCATCAATCCCAATTATGTAGAGGTCAGTTTGTCACGATCATTTCGTTCGCTCCAATTGTCAGAATCTCCGGGGTTTTTTCCTCTCAATCTGTCAAAAGAGTCGAGGTTGCGACAAATGTCGTTTTTTTATCCACTCGCCCTCGTTTAGGTGCCATCCGAGTGGCTTTGGTCGGAGTCGATCGAGCTTCAGTGTAACAAATGGGTGAATGTATCTCGGGTATAAAATCTATACAACTACGAGGCCTACACGGAATTTCCTCATGAAATCCCTCATGGCGGGCGATGACCTCGTCTTTTTTAAACGGTGCTTCCAAGAGCCATCAACCCAAGTGTTAACCATTTTATAAAATTTTACTTTAAACTATCCACCAGTTTGTCCATGCGTTTAACGGCTCGATTTTTTAAAACTTTCAAAATAACTGTTTTTGGTTCCAAAAAGAAAAAAACTATATAGATATACAGAATGAAGCATATGTATGGACACCTCGAATGACACGTTATGGTTTATGGTTCGTGTAATTTTAAAACATTCACTATTAATATAGTGGATACAGTAATTGGACATATATGGACATAAAGGAAGTTGGACATATATGGGCATAAAGGAAGTTGGACATATATGGACATTAAGGAAGTTGGACATATATGGACATTAAGGAAGTTGGACATATATGGACATAAAGGAAGTTGGACATATATGGACAAAAGGAAGTTGGGCATTTATGGACATTAAGGAAGTTGGACATATATGGACATAAAGGAAGTTGGACATATATGGACATTAAGGAAGTTGGACATATATGGACATTAAGGAAGTTGGACATATATGGACATAAAGGAAGTTGGACATATATGGACATAAAGGAAGTTGGACATATATGGACATAAAGGAAGTTAGACATATATGGACATAAAGGAAGTTGGACATATATGGACATAAAGGAAGTTGGACATATATGTACATAAAGGAAGTTGGACATAAAGGAAGTTGGACATATATGGACATAAAGGAAGTTGGACATAAAGGAAGTTGGACATATATGGATTCTACATGACTATACTAGATGTATATCCCATATCCATATATGATATTTAGCATATCTGTATTTTTCCACTCAGGGGAACTACAGACATCCTGTATGTATCATTTGTGCTGATCTCATTGAGTCAGATGTGAATTGTGAATCGGCCTCTCCATGTTATTTACTGCAACACCTTTGTTTACAACTTAAAATTGTCGTGT
Source organism: Julus scandinavius (assembly GCA_034696685.1). Classification (NCBI taxonomy): domain Eukaryota; kingdom Metazoa; phylum Arthropoda; class Diplopoda; order Julida; family Julidae; genus Julus; species Julus scandinavius. The sequence goes on along the minus strand of JAQGAE010003571.1, from coordinate 6,283 downwards.
CCAATTATATACTCAACTGTTTAAGACATGCTTTCTTTATTTTCCTGAGTGAATTCGAGCTTGACATCATTCCGACCATTTTTATTTCTGGTCTTGTTAGTGCATTTCGAGAACTGTTACCCTTGACACGAATGATAGATGTTGATGGTAGCAGAACTTCTAAAAAAAAACCTTGTGAGGAAAAGAGCTTTCATTCACTGTGGTTCTGTTTCATTAGTGTTTTTTTGTTACAATCTTTTTCAGGAATGTAACATTTTTTTCTCACATAGACAAAAAAAATCTAACATTATCTGGTGGTTAAAAGTATGGTTAAGTACGTTCCTCTATAATTTAAGATATCGTCTTAAATTCATCGGTTAGTGTAACAAAGTAGCAAGAGCATGCGATCGATAGAGCGTATAAACATCGTCTTTAATGTTTTACAATTATGTTTAACGGTTAGTTTATCGATAAGTTTAATTTGTTTAGCTAAATGGCGGTTAAAGCAAATGAACGAGTTCGTTTGTAGTAATTGCCAATTAAAACTTCGACGAGCAGTTGACGACCAACAAGGGACAAAATAAACTATTCGTTCGCTAATTTAAAAGAGAATCATGGCTAATTGTGGTTAAATTATGCGTAACGAGTGAGTTCTTCCAAGGCATATGGAGTAAATATTTAGATATGCCGGATGTTTCAAAAACAATTTAAAAAACCATTTATTCATGTAACTATTCAATACGTCACTGCCACTCTTACCAAAAAATACGTTGTTACTATAAATAGAAATGTTAAATTTTAATAATTGCAGTCAGCGAGTACATAATGAATTATGCCTGGACAATATGAATGTTTAACACATCATTTTTATCCATCATTATCGTTCTTTTATATCCATGGTAAAACTACAATATTGAAAAATTCATGGGACAACCTGCACACATCTCTCCAGGTATCCACTGGATGGCGCTACCAAATACATTTGGGAATTTATACAGTATGTTCCGGGAAGAAAAATCAATAGTCTGGGATGTCGTAGTATAGGTCACTGTATGCAAAAGTTGAAATTATGTGTCCACTATATAACGTTTGTAGTGTAATGTTAAATGTCGCTATTAGGCATCTGTTGGTTGTTGTGATTGCTGACAGTAACATTGTACAGGTGCTAAGATTGCCACCCATTATGACAAATGTTGAAAATGACAATGTAAGCTTCATGTTAGGGCCAGTCTTATTTGATAGGGGAATTATATGAACGTGAAACCCAGTCGAACAATAAATACTACTGGAAAAGTAGATTGTGCATCATATCTCTTTTTTCAGATAATGTTTCGATTGAACATTCAAGTTACTTTATCTCGAAAACGGTTGGTTATATATATATATATATAACATATACTTTAACATATAGTGTCTATTTTTCCCACTACACTTGTATACTGCACACAATGTTTACATGAACTTGCTGACAATGACTGATACTACGATTTTCCAGAATATTTACAATGCCTCCTGGGACACCAAAAATAGAGACGAATCCGACCCACGCGATCTTTCTAACTTATCATTGGTATAATAACAATGTTCGTTTTCTACGTGGGCGTGGGAGTGGAAAGAAAACGATGGCATTCCAGAACGGTCATCAAATTCTTTTTCGATGCGGGCAAATAACTTCATTTGTATCCAACGTATTGCTAGCAATTCCCACGTGTTTTTAGTCTCTTTGGTTGTTTGGGCACACAGTCGCTCCAGTACGAGTGCTTCTGACAAAGAACTTGTTGTGAAAAATTGGTTTCCAGCTCAGGATCGTACATTAAATGAACGTCGATAGAGGAAATATTCCATGGAGGATATTAGGACGTTATAGCTCACAGCGGTTACGTATTACCATCCGCCATATTTATAAAAGGTTTCTCGCATATATCATTGTGCGGCACAAGCCTAATGGGATGCAGCTTGTGTTTCCCCGCATTTACCAAAATGGCTTTTTTTGTGGTCATCTCATCGCTATTTATCCTATTGCAAAATACGGAGGGAAAACAAGTCGGGAAATCGATAAATATAAACAAACTATTTCTCAACATAGCCTTAAAAGTATTGAAAGCAACCCATTATTCAATTAATTCGCAACATATAGCCAACAAAATTTCGCATATAGTTGGATAGAAATCAAATTTAATACAACTGCACAAGATGTAGAAATACTTCCCTCCATTCCATATCATTATCAGCAAAGAAAAATGTCTTCGAACATCATGATCATTCCCAATTGCCTAATTTAATTTACTGCAGCTTTGATTTCAGATTGTATGTGTTTCATTGTGTGCATTGCATAGACAATAATTGCAGTTGTTGAGATGTAGTCTAGAAGATGCCATTAGGTACTTTGAATGTACCTACACGTACCATCCCCAATTTCGTAATTTAATTTACTGCAGCTTTGATTTAAGCTTATACGAGTTTTTTAGCTTTACATAAACAATAATTACATCTTTTGAGATAGGCGAACGGAAGTCATTAGGCAACTTCCAATTGATAACTAGAGCAGTGTCAATGGAATGTCATATGCTTTGTCGTTGGAATTTGTATGAGATTCCATACAGAAGATAAGGGCTATCCTGCCACCTAAGTGAACGATGATGTTGGATGGCTGTGTTCAATTAAGGAAAAATGTTTGAATTTGACAACCTTCACTGTAGCTGTTATATATATACATACATAAATGTAGTGCGGTAAGTTTTCCACTAAGATATACTGGTAGGTTTTGTTCTGATCGATGTGTTTGTCAACTAAGGGAATTCCCACCATGCCTACGCTATAACGACATTTGGTAACGGATGGATAGGCAAACATACACTTTGTCAATAAGGTTATTAAGACAACAGAAGGTGCGGTGCTTAAAGAATTGCGCACTTTTCTAAATGTGAAATCATTAGTACCAAAACTGTACATATATGATATGTTCCTACAGAAGTTTCTGTTAAAGTTCTGTTTGCAAATTTGTATGTCTAGAAGAAATTATGTAAATAATAGCATAACAGATAGTCTTGGGTAGAAAAATAATTATTTAAATAAAATTTAGGCACAGTGCTTAGTAATAATATATGGGAAATGCAATATATACGGACCTATCAGAAATTGAATATATTCTAATACCTTACATCATAGCCAATATATATCGATCCATACATGTCCAGTTTCTGCTATGCCCATATACAGTATATACACATCCCATGCAATACACATAATACTTTATTTCAATAGATGGTATGTACCATAATTAGATCCCATATTCATACTTTAAAAAGCAATAGGCTCTACACACAAGGGCTGTTCAAACAGGGCATCCCCAAAAATTATTTTCCTAACTTAACTACCCCACGTCCATTTGGAAGACATCCTTTTTGAATGACCCCCAACTAAACAGCCAGCCCTCGCATGAAAGCACCTAGTGCGTGATCATGTTTTCTTGCATATGTTGACACTGACATCAACAAGACAGTTAATGTTTTAAACATTTAAGGAATAATGACAGCTGTTGCCTTATAAGACCATATATGGACCTATTTGATTTACCCATGTCCCATTAAATACAATGAAACTACTTATATGTACCTGTTCTAAGCGTGCTCTGGCGGGAAAAGTAGAAACTGCTGTCATTTCCAGAGATATCCTTGCCCACGGTGGATCTCCTCCTCCTCCTCCTTCGCCTCCTGCAGCCGAAGACGGTGAGAAATCCCTGCCTGAACTTCTTGTGCATGAAACAATAGGTAATTGGATTGCAACACGACGAAGTGTAAGACAAGAGATGTAAGAGGGCGACGCCATTGGAACCCAGGTTCTTGTAGACGGTTTGAGGGGAATATAGGTACACCGTGTTCACAACGTAGAGAGGAGTCCAGCAAATGAAAAACTCCACCACCACTACGAATAGCATACGAATGACGCGTTTTTTGGCTGCTAGACTCTTGTCCAAATTGGTACGACGGATGATGCGCTTAAAGGGCTTGCTGGAGGCAGGGGGAACTCGAAGGTCCTTGGTGGAGGATGACGCAGAAGAGCCTTCCTCAGTCTGGTTACGCAGGGGATGAAGCTGCATTGCGCTTTTTCGATCCACTTTACCGCTTTTTTGTGATGGCCATCCTTTCGTTTTCCATTGTTTGCTCCAAGACATTTCATCGTTGCAACGTTTTACTTTAATGGAAGGTGGACGAGGGCCATCCTTTGTCGTGATGCATGAATTCATGTTCATCTCTGAAAAAAAAGAAGAAGAAAATGTATATTGAAATCCCGATGCGGGAATACTATCTAATATTTCGACGAGATACAGCCTTAAAGGCTTTTGATCATAGAATCAAAAACAAGACAAAAAAAAAGGCAAAACTAGAAAATAAACACGAGAGTTCATAACGAATGTATGAGGAAAAAATCCGTTGCCATTTTTTTTTCTTCTCAAAATCAATGTGAATTTCTAAAGATAAACACAGACATCTTGTCCCCTGTTTTTTCTCCACTGAATCAACAAGTCGTTTCACCATGATTTTCTAAAACGAATAAAACTTTTATGCAGTAGTGGAAATCAGGCAAACCTCTAGAGAAGTGTTTTTCAACCAGTGTCGAATATGCGGAGGGTAAAATCCTATTCAATTCAGTATACTACAGTCAGCAAATAAATGCCATATGGAAAGGGTGGTGGGAAGTCGTACCTAATTTCAGGAGAATTCTCCTATGTATTTCAGTAGCGATTAATTACAAATAGCAAATATTACAAATGTTAATCATACTGCAGATGACATGCATTATTCAAAAGATGATAGTTTGGCTACTTGTTCAATCTGCTGTAAGTTGAAAAAGTTTGAAAGATAATATTATTTAGCCTAGAGGCTCTGGGTGCAGTCAGTATAAAGATAATATATAGGGTTTAGACTTTTAGTAGTGTACGCTATACTGCTAGCGGTTCAGGAACAGTGCTTTTTTTAAACCTTTTTCAGCCCTTGGAATCTCTAAAATTGTATGCGAAGTTCAACATTCAAAAACTCTTCTTTAACGATGATCAAAATTGTTAGCAAATTTGTTATTAACTTTTTGAAACGCAAACGGAGAGTAAATTCGTTAAGAGCAGCAGTTTAAATACAAATCATCGTCCATATAAATGTTCTTATAATAGTAGGGAAAATGGAATCTTGAAATCTCTTGCATTTTCACAAATAATTAAATGCAAAATATTCATAGACTTCATAATTTTTACCTTATACACTTTTACAATCACTTCAACTTGAGATTATGATTTTCGGTGTCATCCATTCCCATTCTTATCTGTTGACGTCATATGGACAACTCTTTTCAAATGCTTATTTAATAGCAGTTCTTCACTGTACTGCTCTTATATTTTTCCTTTCTCGATTGTCATTCATATGGAACACTACTTGTTAAATAGTAGGGAACAAAACCCGTTTTTGAAATTGTATCGATCGAGTTATGGTAAAATTGAGAATGCACACTGTATATAGCTCAATGTTCAGTTTTCTGAAGGTTCTCTCGATGTTTTACATTTTCATTTGAATGCAAATGATGTCATGGTTTCTTTAAACATTGGCCATTCAGCAAGATCCGTCCTGAGCTCTTACAAAATGTTACTTAAGCCATAATAACTTTGATATGTTTCGTCTCATACTCAATGGTTTTCTCCGAACTCTTTAACAGTTTATCAACTTCGGTTTTTATTGCTGCATGGAAGTAATATAATATGCCTTGAAACGGTGATTTTCATGGAATTTTCATTCAGTGTTTGCCCAATTTTTTAAAGGTGATTATACCCTTAGAATCGAATGAAAATCTAACAGTCGATTAAGTAGTTGACCATATAAAACCCCACTAAAAATGGTGCTTTCTAAACAATGACAAGGGTCAAAAACAGAAGGTAGAATGTCATCCCTTGAGACGGTGATTTTCATGGAATTTTCGTTGTGTTTATTCAATTTTTATAAGATGATAATATCTTTAGAATCGAATGAAAATTTAACAGTCGATTAAGTAGTTAACCATGGTAATACCCACAAGAAGGGTGTCTTCTAAACAATGGTTAGGGTTTAAAACAGAATGAAGTAGGTTCATAAGGGGCCCACTTGCCATGGGAAAATCAGACACCCAGATTTTTTGCATCCGGATTTTAAGATGAATCAACCTTATCACTTTCAATGGGTGAAAGTTTAAAAGACAATTACAGAAAAACAAAAAGAGATTAAATAAAAATAAAAATTGTTTAAAATAGCTTGATAAATCAGCAATGGTATCACTTTTTCGT
>JAQGAE010003570.1:0-14403 GCA_034696685.1 Julus scandinavius | reverse complement strand
AAGACGGAACTATGTTAAAGTGTTCAACTGTTAATAAAAATAATAAGAAGTTGCATCGGTGACCATGGATATTATGTGTGAAGAATTTTTTGTACATAGACGTTTTGGTCAGGATATTTTGTGAAGGACATTATGTCTAGGACATTGTGACGTACACCCGGCCAGTTCATCCTTTTTAGCAACTTGTAGTCAGTTTAGCAAAATCCTCTTGTTACATTAATTGAGATGAAACTATCATGGCTACTATCATGAAAGTTCATGGCTTCACTTAATTTCGTCCCAAATTTTCAAAATCACGCCTGGCACATTTTCTAGCATTGTTTACGTTAAATTCAATTCAGATATGTGTAATATGCCTTTCCACGTGAACTTTAATTGATTCGAAAAGCTCCATGGACGACATGTGCATAAAGTCCATTTCGAAGCAGAATGGCGAGCTAGGTTTAGACAGCATTTCAGAATTACGGATTTCCTGCGATTAAAACTCAATTTCAATTCATCCAATTTTATGTCAAGCAGAACACGCAGGCGTCAATGCAAACAAAGTTCAAACCTCTGCCACGGGGCTTTTCAGTCAAGCGTGCATCCAAATCATGCAAGCGAGAGTATTATAAGCCATATTATTATTATTTTTCGATATATAAAAAAAGCGACAAAAGCTCGGTACTTTTTAAAAGCCCCATTCAGTCAGCATTAAGTTGAGGCATTGGGATATTAGCTCTTTTTTTCAATTTTTTTGTTTCTTGTTTTGCATCTGAAAGCTTTTCCTGGATTTTCATTTCTACCTGTGCAAGCATGTGTAATACCGTAATGCCGCATGTAATTCATCGATGTGTGCATATAAACAATATGTACTTTTATTCCACTACATATTACATCTTGTATCCCTCTTTTTTTTATCGCCCCACACGTTCCACAGCTGTGGAGTGAAACATCCAGATTCTCACCAATTCTGTTCATGACTAGAAGGTTGGAGGCTATGGTGGCGCGTGCGCACCTCTAGAAACAATGGATTTGCATTAAAACCATGACAGACAAGTGAATGCATGAAATCCTGTCGCTTTCAGAAATTTTGAAATTTCGTTTGTGCAAACAGTACCCACCCTCCTGATGGCCTGGAGCTAGGATCAGGGCATTGGAGGGGATGGAAAGAAATGGCAAGAGTGAACGTGGCGAATTACCCCTCGCTTTTTTTCAATCATGCATCCATGTGGAAATCCCACCTCCCCCAACTTTATATATTTCAGCGTGCGCAGCGCAAAAAGTGTAATTTTAGTATTCCGAATTTGGGGAATGGTAAATGATTGGCTTTCCAATGAACTACCTTGGAGCGAAGCTAACACTTGAGCTGCACACGCGTTAAGCACATCTGCCACCATCCAAGAGGGCCAATAAGGGCACAGGGCCAATACCTAAGGTTATTGTTCGAGTCTTGGCAGAAGGTACTCAAAATAGGCTCATTGAATTTCTAAGAACCTAGGAAATGCAGTCTGACAAGGAAAAAAAAAGAATGAAAAGGGGGAACGAAAGGAAAAGAAAAAGAACTGTTGCAAAATGCTGACATAGGCCAAATAATAAAAGTGTATTTGTTTCCATTCTTCGAGCTACAATTGCAAAATGAAATTATTTTTTAAGTCAGTGAGTGCGTCCTGAACATTTTCCAATTAGTTGGAAGGCTCAAATAAATTCCATCATTTGATGATATTGAAAATCTACTTTTTTTATCAACATCTTCTCCACTGGTGCAACGCCTGCGACTAAGGGCTATCAGAAGTAGACGCATTTGGATTATAGGTTTAATATAAAATAAACCATGTATTGTACGTTTTATAGAGAAAAATATCACGATCAGTTAAATGCGCAGTAGAGAGCTGTGCTTTGCGATGATTGATTGTTTCATATTGCCTAGTACACATTACAGCAAACACGAAACAAGGATTCCTAAACATGTTTGCGATAAAATGTTGCTCACCAGCTTCCTGCAAGCAAGTTTCAGCAAAAGTGTTTGTAAAAAAAATGGTGAGCGAACACCAAAATGTTCGCTGAAAATGCGGTGAAGATCAAAGGAAAACATGTTTGCTGGTCAAGGCGCTCCTACCAAGGCCTGTATACCATGAGGTTGAGCATTAACCCAATTTTTAATGTGGATAACTATATTTGGACAAACCTGTTTTGGGTAATATGTTTAGGAAACCACGTTTCGACTAATTGGTTTGCATAAACTCAGTTTAGGTTTCGTGTTTGCTCTAATGTGTACTAAACATTACGATTCATCCATCTAGTGTCATGTTCAGCAGCAGTAATTTTTGGTTTGTCTTGGGGCAATTATACATTGAGGCTCAACATGAGATTTCATGAATATGTATATATTTTGTCTCTGTATTTTTACCAAACTTACTTCTTTTAAACCGCAAAAATTGCATTGATTACAACAATTAAATGAAACTATTTTTAAAAGAAGTTTTTGGAAAATCATTTTGTCCACCAGCTTTTAGCAATGCAATGGCCTGCCCTAGGAGCTGTTGCGTTACCATGGACACCACCAAGCAATTAAATTTACCAGATACATTTTGGGGTTTCACCCACAGTTGAAAGAGGCACTTACATTTATGTAAATTACATTCACTAAAATACACCTACATTCATTGGTGAGAGTGAATAGCCGAAGCTTCCAACTTCAGTACCACAGCCATTCAAATGTCATTTATAAAGTGACCAAACACCTGCTAATGTTGAAATTAATTATGTTGCATTTAGTGCATTGATCGCCTTGCATTCTTGCAATGAATTCCATGATTCGAGTCTGCCTTATGAATAGAAATACCAACACTGCACATTATTCAAATGAACAGTTAACTATATAACAAAAGTCTTGAAGAAAATGACATACAAATTTAGCTTATTTAAATTATAAAATGATTTACACATGAGATTTACATGTATAGTTGTAAGCCTCATATTACATAGTATGCACAGTATATTTCATCAGTATGTCATATTTGTCATAAAAATCTTTCTATTTCGCAAAAAATTAACCCACACATGTATTGAGCAATATTACAATAATGTTAAAAAATAATATTACTACAAGTAAGTGAAATTAAAATGTGTTAATTTTACCCAATGTGTTAATGATGTAAGCATTCTTTGTTATTTGCTTTAAATGTCCTTTAAATGCATATGTACAAGAAGCTAATACTACGTATTATTCAATACACATGATTTGAAATAGATGTCGAAATAAAATGAATCGTTTTTTCTGCTCTTTCAATGTAATAGTTGTAGAAGGCATTGTCTAGTCGTTGAAATATCACCAAGTCAATGACATGAAGAAGAAAAAAACCGTTTTTTGTTAAAACCCTACATGTACGTTATTTGCTTCCGTTAGTAGGATTTATCAGCTTTTGATGAGAGTTTCAACGATTATTGTACATATGCGTGTTGTTCAAAATAGGTCCATTACATCGATCTTTTATAAATGCGTCACATTAAGTTGATTGACATTATATGCACGACCATAAACGCTTTACTGCAATATTTTTGACCTAAGTTCATGCTTTCCGAAATTAAGCAAAAACAAATTAAATATGAGATGTTCATAATTACGCTTATAATTGCGCGACACCTGAAATACGTGTAATTAAAAGCATATCAAATTTTCATCAGACTAAGTGGCGCCATGCGAGATTGCTGACGTAGGTTCCATTATCCCATTCTAGAATTCCCAAAGGTATATTGTCGATTTTAATTATGACGTTGATGTTAGCACAAACAAAAAAATACAGCCGTCAGCAACTTGCAAGTATAGCATCAGACTATAACGTGCAGACCTTTTGGAATAAAAGAAATATGCATTTTTATGATACAAAAATAGAAGAAAATCTATATTACCAACTAGATTTCGACATTTGAAGCGTTGGAATGGATGAGGAAGATGCACTACATATGATAATTCGTGGGCTGTTCTCCTTTAATATATAATTACTTTATTATGAATCCATAAAAAATCTTTTTTAGCAAAGACGAAAATGTGTATAGAAACAGAGGGACGAGTTCTGTGAACCAGTATGCCTTGCATCAACTTTCCAGAAATAATTAGGATATTATGAATCAAGAAGCGTTGCATAACCACGCTTATTTCGCATGAGTATTATACAGGCCAATGTGCCCTAATCCATAATACCCAGACACGTGAAGAAAGACGCCCGCGAATCCTTAAAGCTGGATCTCCATTGAATGCAACATGCAACATGAAACACGCAAACCACAAACATACAAACACTCACGGACAAACCTGAAACAGTGAATACATCAACATGTTGCTGATTGCTGTGGTGTCTCCACCAAAAGTTGACAGAAAAACTTGAACAAATTTGTCCAGTTTATGGCGCTTCTACCAAGCGCCTTACCAAAGCATTCAGGTCCACTTATGAGCACATGGCTGAGCATGCGCAGTAAAGTGGCAACATTTTTCCTTTTTATCCGGATCGCCTCCCGAGAGATTGGAGAAATTTTGCCAAAATCATATGGTTCTGGCAACAAAAAAAACGTGACAAGTTTGCTCAAACATCACGGTCCTCAAACTTGTATTCATTATTTGTTTGAGCAAACCATGTTGTCTCAACATTGTTGCCTTCAGTATAGAGACCCGGCTTAAGCTATCAGCTTTAAAGCAGAGGAATTTCCTCGTGCATTTTCCGTGTATTTGACTTGGTTTATCCAGGAATCGAATTTACTGCAAACCTTACGTGTTTTTCAAACGAAAAATGAGAGTATCGCTGCCTTTTAGTCACACCAATACACTCATGTATCGGGTTTGCAGGGATTAAATACGATTTAAGGGGGATGGAAAACAGCAAGCAATATAAACACCAAATGCCACGTTTTGCTTTAGGCTATTTCATATTTCATAAATACAATAGAGTTATCAATAATACATGTACTATATATGAAGCTTACATACGTAATACAGGGATGGATAAATTCCTGTATATAGAAATTTAATTTCGGGTTTGAACTAATTCCCAATATAAAAAATATATAACCTGAAGGATCAGGGTTCCAATGTTGATCCTCCAAATCTAATATATCCTCGCAGTTAAAATTGCCATAGGGAAAGGCAGGCAGAAAACGAATAAAATTATAGGACGGGATGAGCCCAAACTCAATATTGCGAATTAGGATGAAGCCCCACATTGATTCTGCCAAATGATCAACAATGAGGGATTTCAAAATTAGTGTCGGTCGGCGATATTAAGGTCACAGGCGCCATAAAGAGGAGGGGTCACGCTAATAGCTTGTAAAACAAATATTCATCAATCCTATCAATGAGGCGCACGACCAGTGTGCTTAACACAGGTGGTGGCTAAAATCATGGTGCACATATTGGGTTCGATAAAACTGGGGGGGATTTGATATTCGAGATTAGTGCTACGGAAGGGCTCATTCATTATGGATGAGGTTAGAGTGGGTATCCGTGCCAGTCTCAAAACCTGGGTCTCCGCTATCACAGAGCGAAATCCAACATTTTCTCTGCTCTGAAAAAGTCGTCGTTGCGAACATGTAGTAGACATCGATTGGTGGCGACGATGGCATTGCACGAGAGCGGAGTGCTATTTCAAATGAGAACAAATGATGATCAAGGAGGCTTGCGAGGGTCGACACGCATCTAGGCCTATTAAAGCGAGATTAGACCTTGGCGTATATATATATATATGTGTGGGCTGCAAAAAACAAGCACTGCCATCCACGACACAATAACGCCAAAAAATAATTGCTGCCTAACCATCGTCGAGTGGCTAACCTGGCTTGATTCTAGGAGCATATCGCATCGATGGCTTGTTCAACCGGATAACACGTTTGTTCTTCATCCGTGTCAATGCATTGCATGTACACGCACGTGGAGATGAAGAAAAAAAAAGTGAACTTGGTGAACCGAGCTAGGCAAACTGGATTGGAAGCAATCTTGGTTTTACTAACTGACATCAAAGAGACGGTGTGTGAAAATTTCATTCTGCATATAGGATGATGCTTGCAATGAAAAAATTGGATATAGTGTTACATGTAGTATTTGATGATAGAAATACTAGTTTCAATTTATTTTAGATGGTGTGCAAGTGATTTGTAAGCAAATCTCTCTATTTCAAAGAAGACTTCAATTCAATTCAACTCAGTACCGTACAGTCAGTACCGTACCCAATCATTTCAGGAGAATTCTCCTACGTCAGTAGCGACTTAGACATCATTAATAGATTGAATTTTGCTAAATCTAAACTTTCGCCAAGAAGGCTATTCCATCGTCTAATCGCGTGCAAAAATAAGGACCAATAGTAACACCTGATTCACACCGACGTTGATGTAGAACTGATGTGGATCAAGCAAAACTTTTGCGTGTTAATTCACACCGCCAAACTCAGTTAACTGGTCACATGACCTAGTATACAGGGCGCCCTAAAAGTTGGAACACCATTTCAGTTTACATTTCAAGATGGAGGACAAGACGACAGAAAGACTTCATCTACAGGAAATAGAAAAGTGAAGCCACTTTGAAACGAAGTGCAGACGACAGAAAGACTTGATCCACATCAAGTGGAGCAGACAACTTGATTGAATTCGCGCGAACTCGATCAAGACTTGATCTACATCAGTGCACTTGATTTGGTCGGTGTGAATAGAGTGTAAGCATCAGTCTTGGCACTAATCTCGATCAAAGGATTTGAGTGATTATGTCTACTCTTATTGTGGTCGTTAGGCGTTAAAATATGGAAAACAAGATTTGAATTACAGGAAATATTAAAACGTTGGAATAACCCCATAGATAACTTTCCGCGTCTGGAACTCAACGTGTCTCAATTTAGAGAGTGGAGAATTTCTGTAAACTATGTGTACTAAATGTAAACTAAAGAACATGTTGTGTTTTGCTCTCGATGCATTTATAATGTTGACTAGACTGTATTATAATATAGCTAGACAGATTTATTATAATTTATATTTGCTTTTTTTCCTATGCTGCATATCATTGGTTCTTAATGTGAACAGACTTCAGTGGGAATGCATAGGCAACAAACAAGTGTCAGCTGTATCTTACGATTTTTATATAAATTGACGCACAGTATTTGATATATTTTGACGTTTTCAGTTTTATGATTTCCATTTGCATCAAATACTCCATTTGTTACGCATAAAAACATTAATTTGAAAATGGAACTTTGTAGTCTTCAGATGACTACTAAACAGATTAATGGCCCAAAAAGGTTAACCCCCTCCCTGCTACACTGTACACATGTAAATTATACCTCGCATATAGAAAAACACAATTTTTACAATTATTTGGCAACATTTCCATAGCTTTCCGAATGCACTTTATCGACCTCGTAGACTCAATTTAGCAGTTTATACACATACAGTTTGGTAGATTTGTACACTATAGATGTGCAAAGAATCCCATCTGTTTTTTTTATAACAATTGGCAAGGGACATCGGTTTAAATCCGAAAAGCTATAGATGTTTTCCACGAGTTGCATTCATTAAAAGCGTTGTTTTGGTTCATTCAAATTCGCCAGTTAATGTGGTGTAATTTCGCCTGTCATGGTACCGGATCGGAAATTTGTTTTTCTTCCATGAAGCAGCACGTTGAATGTGTATATAGAAGCAGCAAACGACATCAACGTCATTAATCCACGTTTGCATTACCCATTACTCTGCTTAGTTTTAAATAATAGCAATTGCGTGATTGCATACCAAACTGTTGTTGAAACGTTGCAATATTCCACTTTGGTTCCAACCCGTGACATTTTGCCCCGAGAAATTGAAGAATGCACCACAGCATCACGTGACGTCAAACCAAATTAACTCATTACGTGTCGATTGCAAGGCGACGAGAGCTCGCTGCGCTGTATTTGAGTAATTTTGTAAACAATTCAACTAATTGCGTGCAGAATGGGCCTGCAGAACTGGCACTAATCTGCAGCCTCTCGTTGCATGCACTCACGCAGCGTTAATACAGGCGGCTGCGATGTTCCATGCATTCCCAGTGCTAATCTCACTAAAGTATGGGCCGCGGGCTTAAGCCCAGGGTAAAACTCAACAGAGCCCCTTGCATATTGATGCATCATGAGATCATTAGTTATGCGAATATCGTGAGCGTTGATCCGAGTCCGCGCTGAAGCTTATCCGCAACGATCCGCCGTGATTGATACTGCGGGGAAAAAACAATCAGCACCGATCAGGAAGTTAATTCCACGTTCAAAAACTGACAAAAAAAAAAAAAGTTGGGTTTGAAAATCACGAAAACTGCCTACTGAAGCAATGCTTGGCATTCCCTCCGTGAGTTTCCTTGCCTTGATGTATTACTCTTTCGTGACGTTTTGTCACTATAGCTCAAGCTCTTATATAAAGATAGCCTCCAATAAAAATAATTGTAAGGTCACTAATGAAATTAGGTCGGATCGGGGGAGGATGACAAGCCCACCCGCGATGCAAACCCCAGGCCCACGAAATTCATTAAATTATCATTTAAGAGGAAATGAGCTTGCAGGATTTTGCTTTATTAGCAAACTATTTTTGCAGTGGAAAAATAAGCCTGCGGATTTTAATTTGCAATTTAATAGTATTACAGAGCAGTTTTAATTACGGGCGATAGGGAGTCGATCGAATTCTGCAAAAATGCCTATGGTTTTTAAATCTATAAACATCCAGACTATAGTAGTATTCGACTTGTACTTTAATACTACGTTATTGCTTTTTTTAAATACAAATCTGATTAATGTGAGAATGAGAACGTGGCCGCAATCACAAATGAAATGAGGGATTAATCGATGTACGTCGTTGATTAATCAGAAATGCTTAACTAGATGTTCGCGAACGTTGTTAGAACACTCACGTGTATATTTCACTCAATATTTAAAATGTATGTATACGATATACATGTATGTATATATTATCTATACAAATATTATCTCTGTTATAAGATTGCATTGCATGACGAATGATGTATTCATAATTAGAATGTACATTTTTACAAAATTATATAGTTATTATTATATACCGAAAGTATAATAATGTGTAAATAATGCTGCGATTCATAATTTAGCATTCATAAGGTTAGCATATATATATACAATGTAGTTATCAATATGTAGTACGGTCATAGTTTTCTACAAGTAAATTCTAGAAAAGAAGTTAACAATGGAACATGTCTGGAACGTCTGAATCACAACTCACAAATAAAGCTTTACTCGAATTGGAAATCTGTCTAATATATCGTGGTTTTTGAGAAACATAACCACAACGTATTTCGAGTACCTCCTGTACTTAACACCATTTTGGATGAAATGGAATTTTCTGTTTAATTGGAACTAAGATGCCAGGCTGAGTGTCTAGTCTTAGAAGACTGTTGCTGCAACAATACGATATTTTACTGCATGTTATCAAATGTGAAGTTAAGCGTCGATAAACTTTATTTTTATGGTTATTCTCTATTGCATGCTCGAGGAAATGGGAGTCAAAAGGTGAACATTTTAATATCACGATTTAATTTCTTTACCTCCCCTTGTCTACATTTTAAGATCAACGGTTTGAAACATTTTATAACATCTTACTCCGAAGCAATTGGGTTACACTTTGGCTTTTTTTTTTTTTTTTGCCAAATCTGACTTGATTGTTTGGATTAACAGAAGAAGGTATCAGACTATTTTTAAAGAGGAAAAAAAAGTTGAAATCTCTCCTTCTAGATCATTGACCAAAGTCCACAAAAGCGACAATTGGACGGGAAGAAAGTAAATGTGGAGCAAAAGCGAATGGATCGATAAATTGGTCTTAGGGAGGGCAGCAAATGTCCCCAAGGAAGGGAATAGTGGAGAGCTCAAAGCGCGCCCATTGACAAATAACTAAGTTGGTTCAATATTGAAATATAAAGGGGGATGACCATTGTCGAAGACGTTACAGCTACCACTCATACCTATATATTTATACAGATATCATCCTCTTGCCCTCCTTAGAAATCCACCTAACATGAAAAACATACGAAATTCGATAAGAGAAAATGGATGGGATTTTCTATAACCTGCATCCCAGTTCATCGATCGACATTTCACTAACTGCTGTCTGTTTGTCACGCTTTATCATTTCAACTCTAGATTTTAGATCATTTTTGGAACAGTTTTAATAGGCATCACGTACGTGTTTACGTTGTAAATCGTATCCTTGTGTGTCTGGATTCCAGAAATTAATTAACATGCTAGTTTTCCTAGAAATTTAATTACAATTTTGTTTTTAACCGATAGCAGTCTTAATCGACCCCATTGGTCTGAAAGATGATAAACATATTCCTTTAATATGAATGCTCGATACGGATCATACGTGCAAAAGTATGCTACTGTATTTCATGTGACAAGATTGTAACCTCAAACATATTTTTCCAAGAAATACATATTACTGAATCAATTAATTAATGGATATTTGAAATATATTATATGTTTCACGACGTTTCATCGATTAGAAAAGTTGATATCAAAGATCTCCGATAAATATTCAAAGCTTACATTTATATATGTTGTATTTTCCAGAAAAAATATTTAAAAAACTGTTTCCAATGAAGAACAGCTAATTCAACAGTCATTTTTTGCATGGATTATATCAAATTAGCTACTTAGATTTAAATCAGTGTAATAAATTGCGATGCCATATAAACCTAACCGAATTTAAGTATAATTTGAGTTAATAGAAACTACAAAGTATTACTTTTCAAGATATAGTGTGAATAGTTACCACTTCAAAACCAAAATACTTAATGTCTTACATGTATTTTTCATTCTTAGAGCGATTCAGTAATAAAAACCAAAAAATTATAAAACGGGAATTAAATTTAAATGTAAAATTATTTTTATAAGTATAAAGATAGGGTTCTAAAAATAGCCTTACGTTTGTTCAAATATATTACATACATATGATGTATTTATGTGAATGTTGGCCAACACGCATAGCACGGGAGCTATTATTGATTGCCCACTATCTTTTATACTTTGTAAAATATAGGGGAAAGGTAATTTCAATTTTCAAAAAGCCTAATTATCACAATCATTATTTTAAATGAGACTATAAGAGCTATAAAAACACTTCTGGTGATATACATTGTTTGAACACGCTATATAATGATAACTATATACCGTAAAGCAAAAAATACCATAACACTGGATATCTTTTAATTGAAAATAAGGTTTCTGTTTAACGATTTGTTCTCCTGAGGAAAAAAATCATTTTTAAGGTGTTTTTTTCCCACTGCACCTTCTTTTTACTGGGGCGTTATATGACAAAGGGACTTTTGATTGCCTAATTATACCAATAGTACAAGTTTAGAAGTTTTACATAATACAAGTACACGTATGATAGCTGATTAAGATCCAGCTTTGGGACCAAATATAAAATTTCTGCAGTTTAAAACATTACCCAAGAGAAATTTTCTTTAACACACACGCCACTATTAAAAAAAGTCTTAATATTTATATACAGTATCTTATAGGTAATGATTTAATTTTTTTATTTTATTCTATTGAAGAAGTTGAGAGATGGAGTACAAAAGATAAAAAGTATGGTCGTGTTGTATAAGTTGGTGTATAAAGGTGTATAAAGCGTTGAAGTCTACGTGAAAATGATTTCCATCGTTGTAGCCCAATTTGTGGTGATGCCCAAAAATAGAGGTTTCACTAAGTCTATTTCTTGAACAATAAAACGCCAAGAGGAATTTGATAAGGAAGTCGTACGTACGTCTGTTGTACTTTTCCATTTCAGTTTTGTGATTAATTAGAAGCAGAGAAAGGAAAAATGGAAAAGGCAAAAAAAAAAAAAGGCCAGAGTTGGGTGATTTTCTTTTATTTTTAAAGCAGTTTTCCTCTTGAAAGCCTCCATTATCGCAAGAATGAGTTTTGGGGCTGTCAATTTATTTTTGTCGAAAAAAGCCGAAGAAATCTCAACGGAACCACCATTTTGCATGCGAGATAGTAACGACAAATGGGTGCAGACAAAAGACAAAAAAAATTCGCTACTAAGGTGGTTTTAGCACAAAAAAAAATAATGACAATCGCCAAACCACGCGAGAATTTAAGCGTGCATGCATACAAAAACGATTTTCACTTTCTATTTGCTCCACACTACCCTAAAAAACATAGATGTAGCAAAACCATATGTGAATAAAATTTACGTTAAAATAAATGTACATGGAGAAAACTCCATTTCAGATGCGGTTTATGGTGCGGGTCGACACAGAGGTGTCTCTTGGGATTTGAGTGCAAATATAAATGGTCCAACATTCAACCAACCGATTAAGTAGCATTCCGGGTCACATTTGTTATTCCTAAAATCACGACAACAGTTGGGAAATAAAAAAAAACATTTTCACAGAAATATGTCACTGCAGACGAGCGAAGAAGATGCGAAAATTTATAGATTTTTCGCTGATATGCGTGTGGGTCTACACAACGTGAAATCATTTGCAGATATGCATCACATTAAGTGGTTTTAATTATGGAGTTGGAAATCGTAACAATGGTGGCTCAATTCATAAAGGGAATTGAAGATATGAAAACAACAACAAATTAGTTTGTGAAATCATATAGCTGTTAAAATTGCATTCATTTACAACCATATCTAAACTTGTGTGTTATAGGCTTTAAAATACTGAACCTATCTTAACTGTGAAGTTCAATTCAAAATCGCCAGATTTAAGGGCTTTAGAAAATCTATGTGGACAAATTACCAGGGTCGTATAAGTACTGTATGTTCTATATTATGTCAGAATGACAATTTCTTTTATTCTATGTCTGAAAACATTCATGATAATAGTAAAAAACTCCTAACATTTTACTATAAATTTCACTCGGTTTCATGCCTTCCAACACGCTTCAAGTGAGGCGCCATTTTGATTTTGATGGTTTGTTCGAAGTTCTGCATGAATTGTGGCGGCATGTGGTGACCTAAACCCCAAATTTTCTGCTCTTTAAAATGGCTATTTCAGATTTTTTATACGAAATCTGGTTTCCGAATAATGAACGAATATGCACGACTTTTTGACCGTCCCTCGTATGTATCTTATATAAGTTTTTCATCCGGGTTAGGTCAATGGTATTATAGTACTTTAGCTTTAAATGAAGTTCAGGTAGATAATTATTAAAAACTACAAGTATAAGTTATGTTTATATTTATATAAAAGTTCAATAATATGATATACAGGTACAATTTGTTACCAAATCTTTATATTCCTGTAAAAATTCCATCAGGCATTGATGTTATTTTTAAAGTCGTTCGTACATGTAGATTTTAGTCATAATAAAGTTGTTGAGAAATAGGTAACATTTTAGTGCAATTGGTAGGAAATCTATTAATACAATTCAGTAGAAAAGAGCAGCCAAATGTGTGCCGTTCAGCGCAATTTGTGTTTCAAAAACTGGCAACGGCAATATTAAGTAAGCCATTTACTTCCGTGGGTGCCATTTTGCATTAATGCTCGCACTCAGTGCACTTAAAAGCCCATTTTCTGGTACGTGTGCCAAATTTAAGTGCAAACTGTTTGGATAATTACTCGCAAAAAATGAAAAAAAAAAACGTTTCTTTTTAGAAAACGCTTTTGAAAGGACTAATCAAGCAAAGAACAGGTCGTGGCCCATTCATTTCTTTTGTCTTGGATGACGTGGAAATTCATCACCCGCTATTCACTGCAAAACAATTTTCGTTTCTTCGTTCCCCTCACCATAATCAATAGGTCTTTACAATGCAATAATGGCCTATGGAAATTAACTGCACTATTCTTCCATTAAAACAGTAGAGTGAACAAAAATTCTGCATGTACGAAACGCTTTAACAACTAGGACCACGAAAGAAGTGGAGGGAATGAAATATTATTTAGTTTGAAAAACGTGAAAAAATAATTTGGGGTCATACGTGTTCTATTATGTAACACGCTAGTCCCCATGTCAGTCACGCGATTTTATCACCAACCAATCCTGGTCATTATAATATAGCAAGGAGGAACTCTGGAGTGCCTAAGTATAGTTTCACAAAGAGCTCAAACATATGGACCCCATTCATTTCAAATAAACCAATTATGTATCCATATTTTTGTAAACGTGTCCAATTCCTGCTATGTCCATATTTAAACACTTCTGTTGTCGCCATTTATGACCACAAATGTTTACAAACGTAGCATATTGACATACGTATATGGAAACAAATATGGTCCTTTATAATATCTACACAAAGTATGACCAAATCTATTTTTAAATTATATATGGTTATTATTTTATTAAGTAACAATCTTATTTCTTACTTAAGCTGGATCACAACCCTATCACTTTCAATGGGGGAAATTTTAAAACACAATTCCAGCCAAACCAAAAGAGATTAAATAAAAAT
>JAQGAE010003569.1:0-14404 GCA_034696685.1 Julus scandinavius | reverse complement strand
AAGAAACTTGTATCTGGGTACATGTATCCAAGAAACTTGCATCGGAGTACATGTGAGCAAGAAACTTGTATCTGGGTGCATGTGACCAAGAAACTTGTATCTGGGTGCATGTGAGCAAGAAACTTGTATCTGGGTGCATGTGAGCAAGAAACTTGTATCTGGGTACATGTGAGCAAGAAACTTGTATCAAACTGAAAAGATAAATTTTAATCGTCTTGCAATCGACGACGTCTTACAATTGCTGGAATATGGTAAATGCGATTATTTTAACAAAAAGTTCAGAGGGTCTCTAATATAATGAATTTCAACTTGTCGGAATATCAAATCAAAATTACCCTATTGTTTTTAGTAAGCACAAAATTTGCAATCAAAGATTAATGAAGTTTAAAGTATTAAAATTGAAAAACAGGCTTTTCGAAAAGGATATCATACGGTAAGCATGCACATTTTAAAAGACCATCACGTTATCGATAGCCTAAAATCACTTTCAACACGATTGCACCTATTTTCGGTATCAACCATATGGAGAAGAATGTGATTCAGAATGTTCTCCAATTAGAGGATCACGGAACACTCATTCCTCGTGAATCTAGGCAGATGATGCTGCTGCTTTTTTTAGGGTCTTATTGCTCATCCTGCTTGAATGTCGTCTGAAATTAAAACTCTGCAACAGATGACACATGGTAGTTGCCCATTATCCTCCTCGGTTTCACGTGCAAACAGCAGGCTCAGGGCGGTAAAATGGCAGATAAACTAAAAAAAGTGGTTCCCTGGGAAACCCCCCTGAGTGTACGTTCGTCTGTCAGTTGTTCGACAGCGTGATTCATGTTTTCAAACGTGGATTTTACGGTGTCACGGAGGGATTTTTTTTTCTTTTTTTCATCCATTGCTGCCAGCTCCATTTTGACAGGGAACAGGCGCCTGCAGCTGATGAGAAACCAGTCTTTTTTCCAGGTGTCATCATGGTATTACCCAACGTGTTCTCTAGAGGCAACACTATAAAATGGACAATAAACGCAGAAATGGAAGCGTTTAGATTAAGTGCTGATGTTTAACATTTTTGTGTGTGTGCCTGCATATGCATACAAATAAGAGCTACAGATGGGGATGTGGAACACATGTTTCATGCAAAACAAGATTTATTGTAAAAACTTATTACAAAGTTATCATTTTTCAAACTTGTTTATTAATTTAAAAAAAATCTACCATTTCAAATTTAAAAGCGAAAAGGGATACCATTGCTGATTTATCAAGCTATTTTAAACAATTTTTATTTTTATTTAATCTCTTTTGGTTTGGCTGGAATTGTGTTTTAAAATTTCACCCATTGAAAGTGATAGGGTTGTGATTCACCTTAACAAAAACCCGTGAACACTTTTTAGAACTTCAGAAATGGAAGACACTTTTACTGTCATCTATAACAGAATCTCAATTTTTACTTTTCTGTTCAGTTGCAGTTCAAATAAAATTTAAACTGTTTACTGTACTCAGCTGACTGTACTGTACGTGCTCTGGCAAGTAAAACTACCCACGTGTTTGAATTGCAAGGTCCTGCGAAGGGACACTTTTTAGATTCCTTGCTACAAACATTATAGAATTGATATGAACTAGAAATACGTTATTTATGAAACAAATATTTTTGAAATTGTATATTTAATTATATATTATTTAAATGCATTTAAAAATTAGGTATATAAAACGTGAAAATGCAAATATTTAAGAAAGATTGCATGCAAGATGACATTCAACGAGTGGCAAACGACAACATGGCATCCTCTTATAGTTTTCCACATATCGTACTCAAAAAACTATTAATATTTTTGGATGGGGCTCTTAAATCCCTACAAGGATGCCGATTGAAAAACTTCCGGAATCGAAGTTCGTACCATTTTATCATTTGCTCGTTGAGCATCTGAAGCATTTTTATGTAATGTATGTGAACATCACCACAAACGATCGATGAACTGTCTTTCATCCCAGGCAAGGTTAATCCAGTGGGCAATGGGTGGGCGC
Source organism: Julus scandinavius (assembly GCA_034696685.1). NCBI lineage: Eukaryota > Metazoa > Arthropoda > Diplopoda > Julida > Julidae > Julus > Julus scandinavius. The sequence goes on along the minus strand of JAQGAE010003569.1, from coordinate 12,391 downwards.
TTATGGTACTTTTTCATTTTTTTTGTCGACGAGAGGGTTTTGAACCCAGGGTCCCGTGCAGGATTATGCGCAGGCAGAGCTTTTGATGAAAGTGGACACTTTGTTTTGCCAGGTTTCAAAGCCGGACACGTGGCCATTCTTCTTGGCCCCGAGCCAGGGTCTGCCATCATTTGCTTTCTGCTTTCGGCTTAATACCGAAATTTCCATGACAAAGGCAAAAGGCCCCGTCCCCGGGCTCCAATTTATTTGCTTTTCCCAGTTTCAAAGGCTGGAATCCTATATCTGGCCCTTTCAGCCGTTACGGCTCATTATTGAACTTATAATCGAAAAGCAGGAGCTTTTTTTTCGTCTCGTTTGCCCCTAATTTCCTCCCTTTGTGTACGGACGTGCGTTATGTTGCCCTATACCATTTTTCTATTTTTTTTTTTATAATTTTCGTGTTGAATGAAATTTAAAGCCTCTTTGTCGTGTCCTGGAAGCTCGGGCTGTTTGTAATCGAAATCCCTGAGTAATCGTCAAAGTCCTAACTACGGGGGAAAATGGATGGAGCCTCAAAGGGTTAATAACCGATTAACAACTTTACACTTCGGCCTGTCCCACCTGTTTTATTGGAAATTAATCTTAGTCTACTTAGCCTCATGTTGATCTCGTTAAGGCTGATAAAGTACGTTGTGGATTTCCAAAAGTGAAACTTATCAGATAGTGAAATTTCACCATTAAGGGGTTTTATTTATGCTTGGTTTTTTGTAGGATTGCGTGTTTAGGGCAAGATGAGATAGTCACTTAACACGTTTTCAATTTGCATTTTTCAAATTGTTGTCAATTTTGATAATTATTAATTTGTATACGTCTAACATAACTAAATTAATGAAAATGATCCGAAAATATTTTAGAAAAATTTAAATTGAACAATTTAAGCAAGAAAGATAGAAATCGCAGTGAAACAACTTTTTTTGTAGTAGAATTGTTAAATTAAGTCATATTTCAGTTGCATTTCATTAATTTTTTCAGTTCAAGAATGATAAATACAAGTTATTATACCTTTTTTTGCATTTTTACAGAAGATTTGATAGTAATTTGCTTCATAAATTTTTCACACACAGCCACTTAATTAAACCACATTTTATACAAGTTTATTGCTTAGTAAGATAAATGATCAAAAAATGGTTTAGTAAAAAGTGTCTCAATGCTTCCCAGTTTCTTCTACAGATTGTTATAATTGAAATTTTAAAATTTTGATATATTTTTTTTTATAAATTATGGAAAAGTTTAAGGTGAGGGGGGGGGGCACTTGCCATCGGTCAAGCTGACACCCTGACCAGTCCGTGAATTCTTAGCACCCGGTGTAGTTGCACAAAATGTAACATAGATGTCGCTGGAACTGTTCGAGCATATTACAACAATGAAGGCACATTGACTCTGTTATTGGTTTTTTCCCAGAAATTTCACTTTTTTCTTCTTCTGTAAATCATAAAAGTGCTCTTATGGTGCACAGCTGCTCAACCAGTTGCATTTTAAATTGACGTACTTGTAAATTAATGAATTTTTGGTAGCAAATCCAATATGGTCTCCCCAGGTCTTATTACGGCACGTCGTTGTAGGGTTGCCCTCATGCAGGTTCCTGTTTAATTTATCATTCTATGCTATTGTTTAGTTCGGATCCGGTAGCAAATAAGCCTCGCCAGTAGACCTATTCGATTTCGTGCCAGTGACGATGAGCGATAGGTGATGGGGTCGCGAGGTCATCCTCGTCCCTACGGACTTTCCCCTATCCACCTCCAAATTTTTTTTTATAATAATATTAGATTTGCAAATGGGTTTGGGATCTCCATTCTTCGTAGTTTTTCTTTGTCCCCTACACCCTCTGTCTATTGGAAACAAGACCAGGCAATGCGCGCCATCTAACGACTTATCCAGAAAACAGATGACTATTTTACAGATTTTAATAAACGATTGTGTTAAAAAATAAGGTACTTGTTTGTTAATTCCCCGCCACCCAAAGTATGGCATGTCAAAAACAACATAATCACTCATGTTAACGAATGTGAATAAAAAAGTATGGCATGTCAAAAACAACATAATCACACACCACACCTAACCTAACTAACCGATTATGTTGCTTTTTGACATGCCATACTTTGGGTGGCGGGGAATTAACAAACAAGTTCCAAAAATAATGGTAACAGCAACCATATAGTTCAAGCCAAAACAAAAAGCTTCACTCATTCAGCATAGATGTGAAATTTAATTGAATGTGTGGTTGAAGCGATAAAGTAATCATTCCAAAAAACAGGTTTCTGATCGCCATTTTGTCACACTGTTGCACGGAATACAGCACATCACACATTCGAAATTTCATACTCTGGTCATTATTTTATTGCTATTTTCACAAAAGTTTCAATTAGAGACAAATGGGGGAAAATATAGGATGTCGTATAAATCGGAGTTGGTAAATTGTCCTAAAACCCAAAATGTGCCCTAGCGCAAAAATGTGTCATTTGTCACGAATGAGCAGTGGGTCCATTGAACGCTGTGCAAAACGACGACCTATTGTTTCAAATTTACTGGCAATTGCTGCAGTTAATTGAAGGGGACGTAGGGAATTAGCGCGATACCCGTTCGCGTAATAACGATTTATGTTTTCTAGACTAGGCGCATTTTCATTAGCAAAATTCCTGAAAATAATCGAGCTTCTCTGCACGGTTCCGGCGTCGAGTCTGTTTGCCCCCAATTCATCTGACACCCGTGGGGCTTAATTATAAAATGCAGGGTTGTGTTTTTTTTTTCTTCTTCTTTATTGTCGAATTAATGAATGCCAACAGTTTGAAAAGGGGACTTTGAAGATGGAGACTAAAAAAAGAGCTCGTGTGCCTTTCGGCTTAATCACCGTTTCGCTAATTGTTGAATAACGATAAGAGAAGTTAAATGGGTTTTTTTGTGTGTGCGGATGTGTTTACATGACGTATATTCTGCCGGATCATCCGTTGTTGCCTTAGGATGTTCAGTTTATCGGAATGTTAGATAAACAGTGGAATCCTGTTGAATGAGATAGATCGGAACTATAATATTTCATTGGTAAATATGTATTAAAAAATTGGGCTTCTAAAAATGTTAAAGACACTAGCTCTTAGTAAATTGGAAAACACTACAAATGGATGTTTAAGACACATTTTTTTCTCCTGGAACACAACTTCAGAGCTTTAAATACGTTCGTGGAACATATATTATAAATCTAAGAACCCCCGTTGTTTTGCAAAACAAATGGTTCTTAGGGTTTTAATATGTTCCACAACTGCCCCATGTCCCAGTATAGAAGCATCTTTAAATAAGATTGAGGGCGTCTTAGAATCGCGGGTCATGTTTCCTTTCTAGGGGATAATCGCTGTATATACATGCATCCAACGACTTGTAAATAACGTTGTCTCGTATATCTGGATACTTGTGAGCAAAACAACTTTTATCTGTATGTATGTGACCGAAAACATTTGCATCTGGACACATGTTGGATTAAACATATCTGGATACATGTGAGCAAAACAACTTATTTCTGGATATAGTACGTGAGAAAAATAATAAAAACATCTGGATACATGTTAGCAAAAATTCATATATGGATACATGTGAGCAAAACAACTTGTTTCTGGATACATATGAGCAAAATAACTTGTATCTGGATACATGTGGTCAACAATGTTGCGCGTCCACATTTATATTTTCAATTAACTGAATATTTTCCGTGTATTTTCACAAATATCATAGGCTACCTGAAATAATACACCTGAAAGTTTCTTCCTCACGTGTACATTGTTTACATGTAGTGTGTTTCCATAGTGGTGTGGCTATTGTAAGTTGAAAAGATAAATCGTACAAGATATTCTAAGCGATTTATTTTTCCGTAGAATCAAAGCTTTTTTCCTCTGTTAGTGGTTACTGCGTCTTACATTCGATGACGTTTTAGAATTAATGAAATACGGCAATTGTTTTTGTCCTACGAAAATGAATAAATATTACCAGAACAGTTTTATGTTGCGGAGGCATAAACAGAGGGCGCTGACGTCGTTGTGGCGCGGATTTCGAGGTAAATCCCGCAATCTTAGCCCCACCATCATTTGGGATCATCTTATCGCTTTAGGCTTATTGCCTTTGAGCTTTTCATCGTTACCCTTTTTTTTTTCTTATTGTTCTAGATATCTCTTTGTTTTTATGTAGGTGCATCGGCCGCGTTTTATTCGTGCCCCAATCATACGCTCTCGATACTTTGACAATTGGCGAGTATCAACTGAGGTTTCATGGCGTCAACGTTTTTCTTTTTCAGTCATTTTTACGCGTTAATCGATATCGGCGTAATTCCACACTCCGTTAAGTGGCGAAAAACGTTGCCATTTTACATCTATGGATCTAGATGGGGCCATAAAGCCCCTTTTTCGAGTTGCGCCAAGATTAATTTAGGTAAAGAAAAGCTGAAACGGCACATCATATAATAAGCTTCCCCCTTCGCTTTCAAAAATTCCGTGAAATTTTACCCCCGCCACGTGTTTAATACTTTCATTTCCACGAATTCCTTTTCGGATATATATATATATATATTGTCGTATTGTTCCATCGCTTTGTGTTATACGAGTTTATGAAAAATATGAAAGATTTTATAGTACGCAAACATGAGTGCTTGTATAGCTGCGTTTTATGGACCACGGTCGTAACTTAAATGAAGACATCGACGAATAATGTGTCGTATACTGCTTATTGTTGAATTATTCACCACCATGATTTCCACATGGTGGAGTACCTGATGGGTTGCACCATGTTCCAGTTAGAATAACCGGTGATGATGACCATGAAGCAGATAACATGGATGATGCCCACGCCTTAATCGTCCATTACGTAAAGTAGTGTTTGGTGCACCGTGTCAAATTCAATTTCCAGTCTATATATATATTTGGGCTCATCGTCGAGTTCTTAGAAAAAACGTTAAAATTGTTTATGTGAGGAACAAGAACGCATATACTGTAACGGCATGCTATAAAATCTACAAACACAAGTAGGGAATTAAGCCTCGAATAGTAAACACAATTTAAAAATCCGGTTTAAATGGAAATTTATGTTTAGAAAAGTTTTAATGGCTGCAGTTTATATTTCAATAATGATGTCTTTTGCAAACACAACGTTACAGTAATTTGTGAATTTAAAGTGCACATGCAAATATGTTAATACTTGTTTTATGAAAGTCTTGTCCAAATTAAAATGAAATTTCAATGGTAGCTATAACCGGAAGCGTTGATTTCGGCGGATGTGGATGTGCGCATGCCGAACAGATGATTTTGAAGAATTATCCGCTGAAATCAATGTTTCCAGTTTTAGCTATAGCTAGCTAACAGCCTTTCCTGTGAAGATAGGCCTATGCATTTTTTTCAACTTTGAAGATGTTTTTTGTAATTCAGGAGGCCCTTACGGGTACTGCACTAACATTCATTCGAAGATATTTGAATTCGTTTTTTTCAAGGATTTCATCTGTTATTGTTTACTTTTCGGCATTTTAATTAAGTTATGTGCCTAACGGCACTGCAGAACAAACAAAAACTCAATAACAAGTAGCTAATAATGCTATTTTCCGTACAAGTTTACACATTTTTTCTAACCTTTTGTTAAAATAACATTATAATATTGGAGAAATTTGATACTTAGAAATTATTTAAACATAATGCCTATATAGTACACACTGCATGTTTCATGAAACTTAAACATGGTTTCCCAAATATGTTTGTGATGCCCACCAACGTATTCCAACCAAGTTTCATGAAACATTTGGCCAAAAAAACGTGTTTCATGAAGCATTTCGGTGATTGTTAAAGAGGCGGTGAAGATCAAAGGAAATCTATGAAACCCTGTTTCATGGTTATGGCGCTTCTACCAAGGCGTTAATACTCCCCGGTTGTTGTATAGTTAATACAAAAAACGATATTCAGCTCGTGGCTATAGCTGACACGTTATTAATAGGTAAGTTTTATATTTTTTTTAAAGTAAAATATATGTATATTTACTTTTAAACTGTAGTAAAAGCGGATGAAGCTTAGGGAGTATTAAAGCCTTGGTAGGAGCGCCTTGACTAGCAAACCGTTTCTTGCTTTTTTTTATGTGGATAGATACATTTGTACAAACATCAATACAGAAATATGTTATTGAAACAAAGTTTCAACAATTTAGTTTGCAAAAACTTTATTTCATTTTCATGAAACATGCAGTGTGTACTAAGCATTAGAAAAGCTATATGATACCGAATTTCATGGTCGTTTACATGACCATTCACCTCTCTTAGAAACAACTGTGTCTTAAGCCATATGCAAGCAGTCCATGCCATAATCGTTGAATACATGTATCCAGCGACTTGGAAACATTGTGTTCTCCTACATCTGGATATATATAATCATAAAGCTTGTATCTGGATACATGTGTTCAACAATGTTCCTTCTTCATGCGTACATTGTTTACATTTAGTGTGTTTCACTATTGTTGTTGCTAGAAAATTACACAGATATTGTAAAATATGTTCAACGAAATATACGTTATAGAATCAGTTTTTTTTCTGTTGGTGGTACTAAAATTAATGTGCGTCTTAGAATTGATGAAATACTGCATTTTTATACACACAAAAACATATTTATTTAAAAATTGTTGTTTCATTATTGATAATGATTTCGTACATGCCCAAATTAACCTTATTTCTTATTCATGCAGGTAGCCATATTGGAAATTCTATGCTAACACTGCAAAACACGCCACCATCGTTATCCAACAGACAGAAGCTGTGATACATTCATCTCGCCATCTGTTGCTGTAAAACTGAATCAAAAGAGATATTGGACAGACTCTCCTCGGGTTAGTTCCCCTTGTTTTGTTTTTATTTTTCACACCTGCTCGATTATATAGGCCACCAGATACTCGTTGTTTCCACCGTACAAGTATAGTATTAAGTACCATTGACGCCTCGCTTCAGCGCCGTTTTTCCCCTTTTACCCATGCAGGGATATCCCCTATAAACGCCGGGTGCATGCTGTCCTGCCTTGCCCTGCTCGTTCGACCATCCCTACACGAAACATCCAAGTGAATCTTTTAATTGGTGATGAAGATGGCTTTTTATCGTCGGCTGAATCATTGATTGACCCAAATGGGATTCGGTGAAAGCGCCTCTGCCCCTCTTTTCATCGTATTTCTTTGTCATTTTGGCATTTATGGCAACGAGTTCCCCAAATTTCAGGGGGGAGGAAATCGAGGCAGCCAATGGGATTCCCGAGTACCGGTGAACCATCCGAAATGCAGAAATTCTGGGAATCGATCCCGCAATGTTTCATATGAGGGGGGCACTTTACTTTACCCTTCTTCTTCTATACTTCTCCACAACATCCAATGCGTCGCATTAAAGGCGGGAGTGACACGCGTGAGTCGCCAAAACCATTGTTTTCCCTAACCCAATAGGCCCAATGATGGGTCCATTTAGCCTCGCTATTATTCGCAACAAGATACGGAATTTTATCGCCTTATAATGTTTGTAATGCTCATAGCCTTTTATCGAATTGTCAATAATTAATCACAATTAACTTCGGCCGGGGGGCAAGGCACACTAGCTCTTAATATACTCGACGATGTTTATACCGGTTGGGAAATAAACTGAAACCAGGCGCACCGATCAAAACTATAAAATTGATGAAGACACCCGGGAGGGAATGTGATTCTATAGGCTAAGATATCAAAGTAAGGATTGACATGATCAAAACATAAACGAAGAAAAATGAATGGCTTCTAATGGAAAAGCCTGCCAATTGAAAACGAATAGAGATGGAAGACAAATGGCGGAATTTTGTTCTGATTTGGTGTGGTGTTCTTCCCCAATGCGTATAAATAATTCGCATGCATATGCTCGTAAATTTAGCACCTACTGTATCTATAGGAGGACTATTTTCTTGAATGACGTTATCGGGCATAGATTTATGAACAGGTCGTGTACTTGGTCCATAAATAGTGTCTCTTAAAGGTGCGTTTCCACGTGAGATTAACTCTCGCGAGTATACTCCACACAATTTCTCAAACATTAAAAAAAAACCTTAGGCATAAGCATCTCGATGGCTGTTCTCAAAATTCGAATTCGTATTTTGCAAGCTGCTATCAGAGAGGCCAGGGCTCATGTGTCCAGTCCACTAGCTATAAAATTCGATAAAGAGTTCTCGAAAGAGTTTTTCAATGGGTCGGACTTGCAAAAATACTCACAGTTGAATGAGGGAGGTTTGGTTGGGGGTGAGAATTGTTTGGGGTGGCTTGATGGATCAGCAGGACCTCATATTGTTGTTTTTCACTTTGAAATGGTAGTTTTTAAAAAAAAAAATTAATATACAAGTTTGAAAAATGTCCGTTATTTTGCACACGCTACCATACATGAGATAGGCAAGTTGTGAGTGCAAAAATTCAAATAATAATTTAATTTAAAAAAAATCTACTATTTTAACGTGAAGAATGACAAAATTAGTACCTTGCTGATTTATAAAGCTATTTTAAACAATTTTTATTTGTATTTAATCTTTTTTTGTTTGACTGGGAGTGTCTTTGCAAATTTTCCCATTGAAAGGGATAGGGTTGTAATCCCCCTTAACTGAATGGGTCTTCATTTAAAACTTAGTGTACGAGTATAAGAAATAACGGTGGATTCAACAACACAATTCAACACTGATTCCATCAATTTGCGTCACTATAATAATATACTTTTGCGAGTTTCTATGCAGTGGCTAAAAAAAGTACATATTGGCAATACCTGTTTTTATGAATAATACTAAATCAGATTGATTTAACTAAAAACAAAAATATACATTTTGTAAAAAATGTTTTATTAGACCATCTCTCAAAATTTGAATCTGTTTGAATCCATCATGTTTCAATAAACATTAAAAAACCGAAAACGGCAAACCATAAAAGTATTGGCAAAATTATTATGTTACAAATTGTACATGGAATACTTTTTTTTAGTCAATTTTCCTTTGACATAATGACGTACTTTATAGACGTCTGGGAATGAAATAGTACACTAGGTTTTTGGAGGCTTCCTTTGACATTTTCTGCTGTCATCTAGTTTCCCGCCAATAGCTACGTCCTAAAGCACCCAAGGTCCTGCTTAAATTAAGATTTGGTTAACATTGGCGGGAAAGAAGAAATTCTTTTAAATTTAGCCATTAAATATTTGCGTCAAGTTATCTGGGTTGGCATTCTAGAAATTCCATTGATTAATATAATTTAATCAAATCAAATCTTGGTCCCTGCTTTACATATGGATGCAACCTGATTGGGCCATGAACTCGATTAGGTTGGCTGATATGTATGTTTGCATACATTATTCTAATTAGCGAATGACACGCAGCAAAACGTGTTGCGTAAATCTGAGACAGCCGCAAAAAATCCAGACAAAGCGCAGTGTGCATAATTCCATTTCAATCCTTTGGAAGTTTTCCAACAGAAAAGCAGCGTGAAACGGGATTTTTAAGGTAAGGGACCATGAAGCGATCCAACATGATTTGATCGTAAACGCGGCAAAATCCGCAATTCCGAAGTGTTATTTCACAGTTTTTATTTTCATTTTTATTGATTTATCGACGCCAGCGTGTAAATATGGTTCCGAAAGTTGATGCTTCTCTCCTTCTATTGTTGAATTTTTGTGGAAATTTTCAAAGTTCCCCCTGTCCCCGCTGCCTCGTAAAATGACCATCACTTCTCTCGGCTCGGCGTGCTTTCTATCTGTTTTCAATAAAAATATTGCGTAAATGTCAGTCAACTTTCTACAGGAGTCACAAATACGATAGACAAGTATCAGAATTGGAAGAATTTTATTTCTGTCTTATTCGAGTTATGGCATCCAGCTGAAGGGACGAACAAAACGTGATGCTTTTATATTATTGCTATACGTTCTAATTGCATTTTGGAATACAGATACAAAAACTTGCTGTGACGAGCATACATTTGATATGAGACAATTTTTTTTTTTTTTTTTTTTTGGACCCAGGCTTCAAATAGGTGTCATTAGTATCTGCCATTCCTATATAACATTCCAGTTTCCTTGCCAGATTCCAAGCCACCTTTTGTATGGTATTCTTATGGCATTCCAGCTGCAGTCGTTTGAAGGTACTTGTACTGGGCAGAAGTATCAGATATCATATCTGGTACTTTTAAGCACATTTTCGTCCATTTAATTCGAATACAATGACATGTTCGATTATTGCGGCATGGCGTTAATGGTGAGGTATTATAGGATAAGACGAGAGGGAACATGTATGAATCCAGGAATTTCACAAGCTTTTGTAAGGGTAGTCCCTGGTCTTCAATTCTTTAATGCACTTACAGTAGGTCCTGGGTTCGGATGCCACGGCCGGAAATCCTGAGTGTGGTTTCCATGGTTTTTCACAGAATTTCTCAGAATGTAGGCTCGTACTATGACAGCACTTAATAAAAGGGGGACCCCCGTTTCCCTTTGCTACTTCTTGGAAATGACGTCATCTTCCTTGTGTTATCACAGGAAGCGATCCATCGAAATCTTCATCAAAACTTCAAAAGAAGGCATTTTTCTATAGCCAACCTACTTCTAGAATAATATTGATTGTATTTAAACATAATACTTTGGTGTCAACAATACATCGGTTCGTCTGCGTGGGGCATTGTATATACAAATTTTGCACCATAAGGTTGTGGCACTTTGCATGCTGTTGACATTTCAAATCTTACAACAAGAGAGTATACAACATTTTATTTTTAAGATCATGGTGTATGAGCTAACTTTTAACAGTGCGTTTTCAATATGGCTGTGCTCTTTGACTCCAAAAGAGGACATCTTGGAAAAGCATTCTTGAAACATTTGGTGTCAGAGAACGCGGCCATGTTGGAAATGTTAGGAATGCAATGTTCGTACGCCGTTAGGGGGTGCTGAAGAGAAATAAGGCTAACTTGTAATTTTAGTGTTGAATATCTGGTCTTTTTTTAAATAATACATTTAAGTTAATAATATAAGACTGACATTAATTTCAATACACTTATGCAAAAAAAGTTTGATTCTAAGAAAACAAATTTCTTGGAAGATCTTTTACAATTTATCTTTTCAATTTACGCGCAACATCGTTGACAACATGTATTCAGATATACGTTTTTGGTCACATGTATCCATATATACTATTTTGGTCACATGTATCCATATATACATTTTTGGTAACATATATCCAGATATACGTTTTTGGTCTTTATATATGTTCTGGTCTTTTTTTAAATAATACATTTAAATTAATAATATAAGACTGACGTTAATTTCAGTACCACTTATGCAAAAAAACACTTTCCTTCTAAGAAAACAAATTTCTTGGAAGAATATCGTTTACAATTTATCTTTTCAATTTACGCGCAACATCGCTGACAACATGTATATTCAGATGGACGTTTTTGGTCACATGTATCCAGATATACGCTTTTGGCGACATGTATCCAGGTATACGCTTTGGCGACATGTATCCAAATATACGTTTTTGGCAACATGTATCCATATATGTTTTTGGTCACATGTATCCATATACGTGTTTTTGGTCACATGTATCCATATATATGTTTTTTGTCACATGTATCCATATATACGTTTTTTGTCACATGTATCCATATATACGTTTTTTGTCACATGTACTCAGACATACGTTTTTGGTAACATGAATACATAAATACGTTTTTGGTCACATGTATCCAGATATGTTTGTGGACACATGTATCCAGATATGTTTGTGGACACATGTATCCAGATATGTTTTTGGACACATGTATCCAGATATGTTTTTGGACACATTTATACAGATATACGCTTTTGGCGACATGTATCCAGATATGTTTTTGGACACATGTATCCAGATATACGCTTTTGGTAACATGTATCCATATACGTGTTTTTGGTCACATGTATCCATATATACGTTTTTGGTAACATGTTACCATTTATACGCTTTTGGTCACATATATCCATATATACGTTTTTTGTCACATGTGTATGTACATATATAGGTTTTTAGTCACATGTACCCAGATGTAGACGACAACGATGTTTCCAAGTCGCTGGATACATGTATCCGGCGATTATCGCCAGGACTGTACATGGCTTAAGACACCAGTGATTTGCACCCTGTTTTTAGATATCATGATCTTAAAAAAGATGAAATATGGTAAAAACAATTAGAACGTTGCATGACTTGATACAACTTAATTTTATCATCCCGAATAACAGTTTTTTATAGGAATCAATGAACGAGATACGGGTACGGTAGCGGTGGACCTTTTAGGGTCCAAAAAAAAAATAAAAAAAAGTTGCATTTTTGACCTAACCTAACCTAACCTA
>JAQGAE010003568.1:0-14405 GCA_034696685.1 Julus scandinavius | reverse complement strand
TTTAATAACCTAAGTTGTGAGATTTATTTATAATTTTAAAAATTATTAAACATCGTTTTTTTGCCTGCGAGGGGGGGGGGGTAAAGAATTTGTGACATAATTAAATAGGGGGGTTTATAAAATTGTGACAGTCCGTGACAGAGGAGTCTAAAAAGCTCTGTTTTTGCGTGACATCATTTATGCATGGCCCCATACGAGTGATGTGCATCTTCGAAATTGATATTTTACTACTGTTAAATTCCTTTTTAATCATACTATAACTGTATTTTTGGTGTAATAAAAGACATTATCATAAGCCTTTCAAATTCGTAAAACTTTTTGGGTGCCATTTTTTTTTTGAACATTCACTGCACGTGCTGGAAAAGTGGAAGAGTCAAGCTTTCCCAATCTGTTAAAATTATTTCAAAGCGCCTTATAGAATGGATTTTATTCAACTTTAAAGTTGTAACCTATCTCAATGCATAGGGCTGTAGATGTGCTTATCTCGCTGACTTATTCGGGCGATTGAATGCAATTAACGCAAGTTTACAAGGCTCGGGAACAAAACCATTTACAGTTGATGACAAAGTGAAGGTAATGAAAATGAAACTTATATGCATTGGTGTCGAAGCAAAAAAGAAACAATTTAATCACCTTACAACCCTCCATTGCTTTATTGAAGAAAACGAAATCTCCAACCTGACTGTCGCAGCAGACATTGAACAGCACTGCAGCGATTTGGTATCATTTTTCACAGATTATTTTCCAGTAGATTTGACGGAATACAATTGGATCAAGAACCCTACCTTTTGCCTGTTCTAAAGAAATGTCGCAAGGGTTCTCGGCTTCGGAAAAAGAACAATTCATCGACCTTGTTTGTGATACTTCATTTGATACTTCATTAAAATTACAACTGGCATAGGTCGACCTGGCAACGTTTTGGGTAAAAGTTAAGAAAGAATACCATTCGATCTCCGATAAAGCTATTTGCATTATAATGCCTTTTTTGACTACTTACCTCTGCGACGCTGGTTTCTCGAGCGCCGTATACATCAAGAACAAGTATTGAACCAAACTGAAACCGTCCAAAGTGAAACCTGACTTGGATAAACCATGCGCCGCCAAGCGTGCCCATACCTCACATTAAGATTTAGTCAAAAAGTAATTCAATTATAAATATATTATTATTGTAATTGAAAAAATAGTGCAAATACAAGTGCATACAGTGTCTGACTGTCTGGGTACCGATTTAAAAAAAATTATTAAGGGGTGCCACTGAAAAAGTATTTGAGAAACATTGTTCTACAACACTTCTGCACCGTAGTTTCCAGGTGGCAAACACTTTCATTGAGCTCTGGCGTTATTGTTCCATTACAGCTTACAGACTTTCCAAAGCCCATTCAACGTCAATTTTTGTTGAAACAGGCATTGTTTTAGGTATCCAAATCCAAAAAAGTCCATTGGACTTATGTCAGGTGACTTCACTGGAATGTGCTCGTTTACCAAAAAATGTATTCAGGTTGATTTCTTTACTTCCTGCAGGTACAGGGTGGTTTTTGGCCATATAGCTGGAGGCCTTGTCATGGTGGAACGTTACCAAATGGAGCTCTTTGGGATAGTTTCAGAACTTTTTCCAAAATTAGCTTCGAGGACTTTTTTATGTAGAAGTCTGCGTTGTCCTTGACGTTCTTGGGAACTTTTATTAGTGGTGAGTGACCACTTCCACACAAACCACCAACAACCATGAAACCAACTGGCCAATCTTCTGTGCACTTGACAAGCCATTCTTCTGGAGCTGTTTCACCGAGTCACATAACAGATTTTCTCTGGCCATTACAGTTGCTCAGATAGATGTATGCTTCATCTAAAGTGACCATGAATTCTGATTTATCCCCCTGTAGGTGGCGTTTGTACTTTTTTCTGGCATTGGTCATTCGATTGGCACAATGTTGAGTGAGAAGTTTGTGGCAGTACACCTGTTTAAGTTTTCATTTTTAAATCTTTGTGAATGATTTTGTTGACAGAGAAAGCAGATATCTGACATTCTTTTGCCATCGCCCTTTGACTCATTGGGTTAGATTTGCAGACCATTTGCTTGACTTTCTCTATGTTAAGCTTAGTTGGAGCAGTTTCGGGCTTTGCACACAAGTTATTTTTGTGCAGAATTTTCGGATTCCTGCTGCTTCAAACCAACATTATTGATGATTCTATGCACAGTTGACTGGCTTATGAAGATTCCTCATTTCTTCAATTCAAAAACAATACAATTCTGCGAATATCTGAGTTCGGAAAGTGTTTTTATGATGGTTACTGTTTCAACTCTAGTGTAAGGTGCCATTTTGAATTCGAATTTGATGAAATTGTATATTTTAGAACTTCATAAAAACATCAAAGCACGTGCAAAAAAATATTACAATTGCATGACTACATCAAAAGATAAGCTTTTCAAAATCTATGCAAAGTTGCCAAAACACCCTCTGTAGTGTTTGTTAAGCAATTCAAAATGGCTGGAAAACCCACATTTGGCCATAGTGAACCATTAACACATATCTTTGAAATAGATGATATGGTCCATGGTCCTATCATTTCAGTTTCTCCTTCACAAATTGAAGAACACACATGTATATTTGTTTGAAGCCCAACAAAGTAGAATATGGCTGAAACCAGAATTGACAAACAGTATAGTAGACAGACATGCAACAAGATGCTAATTTCTCATATATTATTCATGAAAACCCTGTTTTTTTACATTCTAGAAAATTAGAAACATTTGACATATTTTCTGCATTATGTTAATTATAGTGTAAAACAATGAATATGAAAAAAAATTTGGAATGTCGGCAAAATCTGTTATTATTCATCATCATGTAGAAATTTGTGTTTGTATAAATGAAAGTGTTAATTAATTTTCTGATTAAATATTAGTGTTATTGACTGTGTTATTTAATTAGTATTATAAATAAAATGGCATAATTAATGCATCACATCATTTACAGCACATTTTATATTGATGGGCTATTAAAATCCCATATTTCCATTTATTTTCATTGTCAACTTGTTATTCCATTAAACACACTTCCTTGGATGGTCAGAATGGAAACTGCAAACCAATGTTTCCACTCAAAGTCCATGGTCATTGGTTATCTCGACCATGAAATCTGATGCATATAATGGTAATTTGTCAAGTTAACCCATTATCCCATTCAAGCTGTAGTTAAATGGATACATGACCAATTAAACCAATGCAATTTCATGAGTGTTACCCATTTAAATTATGGGAAATGTGTGAAATTCCAACAAAACCAATAATCCAAGCATCGGATTTCATGGATTTTGATGGGATTTTTGTCTTGAATAAAATTTGTTTTAGTGGGTTATTTATTTTTAGGTCAGTTAATTTATTTTCATTTTGGCCAACCTTTAAGCTTTTTAATATTTAAAATTATACTTTTCAGAACTTTTAAGAATGCTCGGACAGAGGTATAAAATTTGTTTTTGGTGGGTATTTTATTTTCAGGTTAGTTAATTTATTTTCCTTTCGACCTCGCTTTGAGCTTTCCATGTGAACAATTAATTGGTTTCAAAACCAAATATATAGAGGGAATTTTCGAAGGTTTTGATCATAACCAAAAACCCAGCTTGTGGTGATGTGTGTAGTGTTGTGCGCATTAAAAAAATAAACAATCTCATCTTGGAACAACGAGGAAAATCATCAACATCTCTCAGCATCTCAGAATCAACAATGAGTAAGCTTTTCTACTTTTTTCTTTTATACTTAAGTGTAGAATTAGAACTTAGTTTTTTCTACCTTCATGGTATCATCACAGGAAGTGTAGGTGTGATGAGCAGTAATATTGTCAATTCTATCCAGTAAGCTTGCTTTACAGTTCTTTAACCAAGCAGTTAATAGTAACAAAACTTAGTTCCATTATGCAATGGAATGATAAATTAAGCATGAGTAACTGTGTTCTCAAAACGACCTATTTTTAAAAATGAAGTTATTCAAAAAGTTTTTTAATCTAATCATGTAGCCAAAAAGAAACATGAATGTTTCAAGGTATTGATTAGACTACTAATCTAATGAATTCGGAGATAATGAATCTCGGGATATTTTTAAAACTAATTAATCTTGAATACAACACTGAATCCTGTAAAACGATATATATTGTGTTCTTATATTAATGTTCATTATATTTAAACATTAAATTAATTTTATCGAGGATAGCAGACTTTGATTACAAAGAGATAAGCTACGTATACCAAGTTGCGTACATATATTCCATGCAATAAATTAGGTTCATAGATTTTTTTGAAGCTAGTTAGAAAATAAAAATTCCTACATATTCGGCCTTTTTTTATTTTTTTTCCATGCTACTTTAAAACCCTGGAGCGTTTTGTGCGTAACTTTCACCCTGTACTTAATACAACTAGACAAATGAGAACATCTTTTTTCTTCAGTATTATAAATCCCTTTAAATGGATTTGATGATTCGAAGGTCATTATACTCTTTTATTGATAAGACCCCTAATCTCATGAATTTTGTAGTCACAGCTGATAAATAATTAAAATACATATCAGCTTCAGTGAATTATGTTAGTTTCAACATGGAAACTTACATACTGTATATATTAAAAACTAAACATTTAATAGTTTGCACAATGACTTTAACAGATAAGTATCTAAAAATACAGTATATTATCACTTTATATCTACTCTAACAACAAGAAAACATAAAATGGTATAAGACGTTTTATTTGATTTTTAGTTGTCTCGCGATATTTTTATAACCAAATAATGTTAATTACAGCACAGAATCGCGTAAAAAGTATATATATTGTGTTCTCAAATTAATGATCATTATATAAAAATGTTCAATTAATTTTGGAGATGTTAGCAGACATTAAAAAAAGAATGACAAAACATATACTAGTGCGTTTTGGTTTTAAAAAAGAGAAAAGTTATATACGCCATGTAGCATACGAGTATACAAAATGTCATTAAACCTTATTTATATGTATTCCATGCATTAAATTTGGTATATAGAAATTTTTTGAAGTTATTTACAAAAATTATAATTCATACCTTGAAACCTTTTTTCTTGTTTTTTTATATTACTTTAAAACCCTGGAGCGTTTTGTGTTTAACCTTTAACCCTATGCTTAATGCAACTAAAAAATGGAGACATCTTTTTCAAGTATCATAAATCTTTTTTTTAAATAGTTTTGATAATTCGGCTACTATGAATTTGTTAACTATAATTTAAAAATGTATCTCCAGCAAACTTCCAATTACTTTTTTTTCTATTAAATTGAATAGCGAAATGGATATCAAACACGCGCATTATTCATTCAATGTTGTATCTTTTTGAAATGTTTTTGTTTTTTACCACCCAAAAAATTGCAAAAATATATTTTTTTTGCAAAGCAACTATATTATATTAAGTGAGCTTCAATGAGTCATCCATGTGCAGTTAGTGAATCAGTGAAAAACTCATGATTTTCTGATATTAAACCAGTCATACATCAGCAAAGAAAACATTTGCTGTTTTTTTTAGAAGTTATTTTAATGATAAATCTTACTTATCGTGAACTACCCACCATAGATTTGAAAGTTTTTGTAAAATTTATCGATTCCTGATGATAATACATCTACTGTTACTTTGATAGTAACAAAGGTTATTGCAACTCCTAAAAAAGGGGTCATAAGTTATACCGCCTACCTTGTCCAGTAAAAGGAAAACTGAAGGTACATTTGGTGGAATGGGAACACCTTCCACATTGCGAAAGGCCTGGAATAAATTGCTGAAACATTACCATGAAGAACGCAATGACCCTAGATGTGATACACTGGATCTTAGTGATGGACCTGAGGATGATGACAGCGTGACAGAAGTGCTCGAGATGCTCAAGACCCTCAACATCATTAGAGATTGCGATAGGAAGGATGCGACAGACTGGTTAAACAGCAATGTCAACGAAAACAAATTCCAGATTCTTACTGATGAGGAAATTGTTGACTCCTGCCTTGAAACAAATAATGAGGAAGAAGACGTCGACGACATTGTCCCTAAAGCTGCAGGACCCTTTTATGCTGAAGCACTAAAAGTCGTTGATGTTGTATTCCAGTGGTTTGAAAGGCAAGAAGAAACAAAAGCAGTCCAGCTATTACAGCTGAAAAGAATTCGCGATATAGCACTGAGCAAGAGGATGAAGACTATCAAACAAACGAAAATGAGGGATTTCTTCAAACCTGGGTAGTTTTAAAGCTTTGCAGTATGTAAATGTATAATGATTTTTATTACAACAATGTTTTATGTGCTGTACATCAATCGAAGTGTGAATGCTGTCTCATATAATAAAAGTTGTGCAAAATAAATTATTTAATTCAACTGCAGATCACTTTTGAAATCATTTTTTCATTGTTCTCCAGGATTTGGTTCCAATTTACAGTAAAAATGGTGTGACATATTGCGACAAAATGGTGCACTCAGTTAACATTTGGAATCAAGAAATTGAAAAAAACTTGTAGCAAATTACGTCATGCAATCTTAAACACCATGCGCAAATGTTATCAAAGTTAAAGATCCAACAAACTATTAATTTGCTCAATATTTGTTAAGGATGTGTTTTACAAATTTACTTTCGACTCATTAGTTAAGTTTTACAGAGACACCATTATTTCATTATTCTTTGATAAATCCGAATAACATCCATGATTTCATCTATAATTAATACTATCAAACTAGATTTTTTATTGTGGAATAGACAAAAAAATTAAAATATATACCCCTCAGGTAGGGAGGGGGTAGACATTATGGACACCCTACTTTAAAAAATAAATCAATTTAAGAGATGGTATATATTCTTTTAAAATGATTGCAAGACATACCGCAGGTGACCACTGACTGGCAATTCGGAAATTGCCCTATCCAGTAGAAACTCGATTATCCGGATTTTTGCTTATCCGGATGACCCATGGTCCCAATTAGTCCGCATAATCGAGTTTCTACTGTATGTGCGATTGTGTAACAGCGGGAGAAAGTTCTCAAAGGCTTGGCATTCCGCTGCCTGGGTTTCCACCAGGGGTTTGTTAGTTGATAAGGTTGATTTTGGGGCCTGACCGAGTTGGTCAGCCGCTGTGTTATGTGATGCAAAGTTGTGCTTTTGCTTTTGAAATTTATTTGTAAGTCCCACAAGTCGGTGGGCGGTGTTAGTGCAACGTTGTACTTTTTGTTTGCGATGTATTAAAAGCCTGTTTTCAAGACACTTGCGTGACCAGCGTGCATTCCCGTATCACAGTTGGTGGAATAGCGGGTCTTCTTTCAATGTGGTGTTCTTCTATACGGATCACACTAACACCCCTGGTATAACCTGCAATGAATATCAGTGGCAGGAATGATGGTATGCTGGGCCGGGCAAGGGCACACGCAAATGTGCAAGTGGGTCACTTACCGGGGCCCAGTACTTTAGCGGCCCAATCGACGTCTATATGTCATGGGGGACACTATGCTATACCGGATCCCCCCACCCAGTGGCAGTTGGCACTTCAAGCATGGGGAGGATTAGCTGATGACTTACTAGCTCAAGCAAATTATATCGTTTATGGTCCACATATAGAGCGGGCCTCAAGGATGCGGCCGCTCGAGGACCCAGACGTGACTATTGACATGCCCAGGGATCTGATAGCCTGTATTTGATTAACTTTTTGAAAAAATTTCGACTTGGCTCTGGGTTTGTTTATCCGGACACCCCGGACAAAAGTGAGCATTAACTGGAGAACATTCTCCTGATTCTTTCCAATCCCTACACAGGTTGGTGGGACAGTGAGACGAGAAAATGTGCTTGCTTTTGCTTCTGCTCATTTGTCAAAATACAATCCACAGTAGAGGCTCATAAGTGAATTTAACGTTTGAAAATTTTTCAAACTTCATTTACAATATTTGTAATAATAATTGTTTATTTTATAAAGCATGTAGGTCCACAATTTGTGTCAAAAATGCAAATTAAGTAATCTTTTTAAACATACCCCTTTTGTTTCAATATGCCCTATCTTGTGTTTCAACATGCCCCAGGTATGGGGCACATTGTACCATTTGTTCCATCTTGTTAAACATAGTTTTTAGTATGCAAAATCATTTCAGAATGTCAATTACCTGAACACAAAATGTAGCTGAGGCATGTGGCTTCAAATTTACCCAAAATCTGCTAGGATATGTTCATTAGTTTCTGAGTAATAGCAAAAATAGTGAAAACTGATCCAACATGCACCGGGATTTATGAGGATTGTAAAGCTGGGTCTCCACCAAGACGTACATGTACATATATACACGTATTTATAAACATATGCAAAAACGTTTGCCCTCCGTGTTTGTTTCAGCCGCCATTTTGTAAATATATGTAACTAGCAGAATTTTACACCTATAAATGTCTTTAATAGCTGTACAATTTTGATATTTACATATATTTAAAAAATGGCGGCTTAAACAAACCCTGAAAGCAAACTTTTTTGCATATGTTTGTAAAAAACGTGTATCTACATACATGTACGCCTTGGTGGAGACCCGGCTTAACACGTGGGAGTCCACAGCACCCAACAATGGTGTATGGGCTCCCATACAGAATTTAACCAAAATATGGTGGCCATTGGGCATTATTCAGATTTTGAGTTTCAGCAACATAAAACCATGCTTATTTTGGCTATGGCACTCTTGCCTTTAATGACTTTATCAACTTTTTAAGGTAGAAAAACAGGCAAGCATTACTATTTAATGTTGTTTAATTTTAGAGAACTTTTGCATGCTTGAATTATGTACTTCCGTAATTAATTGAAATGGTTTTTTTGTTTATTAGAAAGTTTTCAAAATGTGCCATGTAACCACCAGATGCCACTGGTGTGCTGTTATTTGTAAACGTCCATTGACCAATCATTTGACCTACGATGGGAGCTAACTGAAATGTGCTTTTTTAAGTGTATACTTTATGGGTCTCTCTCTCTTGCTTTGGATGCTTCTCAGGGAGCAACATCATATCCTCGTACAAGATTAAAATAATAAACATTGTTTAACTTTAAAATCTTTCAGTGATTTATTTTAAAACTAGTATTAAAATTAATTTAAGCAAACTTAAGTTCATCTTTTCCCATGATCTTGGGAAACAGTTGGTCAATGTATATATCTGATGAAATTGGTTTTCATCAGATATTCATCTGAATCTACCAGGGAGCAACTTGGACATGAAGCCTAGTGAGTCGTCAGGATGTTTTATTTGTTGATCCAAAAAGTTTATTTCATAACAATTACTAGTGCTAACACATGTAGTAGGACTTTTGCATGTGGTTCAGCATAACTGTGTGGATTCTGCAGTAGGGCTCACAAAACTTAAAAATGTACCTTTTTGCTGGTTAGGGATTTGGACACTCAACACTGCATGTTTAGGAAAACATCATTGGGAAAATACAACAAAAGATCGGGTCGAGACCTTTGGGTCAGGTCGATACCTGTGGGTCAGGTCGAGCGTCTGAACCGGAAGAATTCTCCCTATTGCTCGGGTGAAAGGGCTACATGGATGGTAAGGCAAATGTTCCATATATTTTGGAGGGTTTTGAGCGCAATTAAACCGTGCTCCTAATTACTTACTGACTTAGTGCGGATGCCAATTTCCAAATGGATGTGATATACCTGTAGGGATATTGACCCAAAACACCTTCAGGAGGCAGATGCACTCCTTAAATCGACCAGTTGATGCAACCTCCCAATATCACATGACAGATTTAATTAGCAAATCAGAATAGTTCAAACATGTTGTTGCATTTTGGGTAATTCTAGTTTAACAAAACTAGAAACTTAAAAATTTCCATTTTCATAACATTTTTTATGGCTAAAGGGTGTAGTATTATCATCACCAAAATTATTTTCTGAGCCATTTTTTTTCAAAGATTACTTCGAAATTCCACAGCAGAAAATCTACAGTGATCAAAAAAGTATTTTAACACCCATAGATTCTGCTAATATCTCCAGAAATACATTCATTACAAACATGCTTTGGCGTTGCATGGCATCATCTGGGGTAGGAAATATTGCGTTTATTGATGGAAATATGAATGCCAGAATGTATATCTGTATTTTGGGCAGCAACCTTCCTGAGCCTGTGGACAAATTAGGATTAAATGGGTCATTTTATTTTCAACAAGGTAATGATCCTCAACATACAGCCAATATGCACCAAGACGTCTTCTTACACCTCCCCAGTCACCTGACTTAATGTTTGTTTGTTTGGTTGATTTTTAACGTTGGCCTATTTCTGCAACACGAGGGCTAAACACCAACACCAGGGGATGGGCCTTCAACCCCTACCTGGGGAATTTAGCCTACGAGGGGGGACTTCCACCCCCTCTCGAGGGGTCTTTAACGTGCAACAATCAACGCGTGACCTCGGTTTAAACTCTCATCCGAAAGAGCCGCCACTTTGGGAATCGAGAGGCAAGCACGTAGCCCACTCGACCGCCAGATAAAAAATCTGGAGTATTTGGACCGCAAACTTGGAAAACAGATTTTCTAATCCACAAACATTACGAACTGTTCTTCTTGATGAATGGAGGGAAATTGGACCTGAAATAACAAAAACTCTTGACCAATCGATGCCAAAGAGACTCCAAACTGTGATTGATGCAAAAGGTTTGCATACCAAATATTGATTTGATAATTATTCGTAGGATTTGATCAAGTGTTCAAATTCTTTTGTCCTTGATTTTTTTTAAAAAATGTACACGTACATTTATGAAAGTTTGTTATCATCAAATGTTTTGTGCCATATTTCAAAAGCTTTGTAATAAATTTTATGTTTACAATGAGCGTATTTCTGGAAATATTAGCAGAATTATGGTGTTCAAACACTTTTTTTGATCACAGTTCTTCGAAATTCCACAGCAGTGGCTGATTGATTATTGATAGATTATAGCCTAACTTGAACAACAAACCAAGGTATTAATCATAGCCGGCTAATAATAATTTAAATCTCCTTCTAAGGTTAAACACGTAACGTGTAAAAATAACCAAAACAACAATAGTTATTCGTAGTTGTTTGTAGATTTGTAGTTATTCGTAAATCGGCTAACACCAAGACTTAATATTTAAATCAATGGAACCCACATTGAAGATCAAAAGTTGCCTGATTTTGATGATCACATTCTGCTGATTTACTTGAGCTTTTAAATGGGATAATAAGCACGTAAAGCAGTGCCAGGCTTGTCTTACTGATTCAAAAACTGCATGGTAGCTGCAAACGATTTGCTAAGATCACTGCTGTATATGTGCACAAAAAAACACGTAAGATACATGATTAACAAATTTTGCATTTCAAAGATTTGTTGCAAAAATATGTATAGTATTGAAACATTCGATTGTATACTAATTGCTATGCCAATGAAAGAACGATTTTCCAACAGAAACCTTAAGGAAGGTACGCATTAGTGCAAACACAAAATAAACAATTTTTTTAAACCTGTTTGTTGGAACATTTGTCCACAAAGTGGACGCATAGAACTACTTCAATGAATCGAAAGGTAGTTTGAAATTTTCTGGTCGTGGCATTCCTACCAAGGCTTGTATAATATGACTAAAAACTGCTGTGCAATGCTCCATGAGCAGGAAAAAAAATTACTTTGACGTTTACCGCCTCTTGAGTAACAAAAGCTAACACCGAAATGTCGCCAACAATTTGCTGAAGCCTCTGGTCAGAAAACTGGCCAGCACATTTTTTGAACAAACATTTCCGAAACCCTTCTTTTGTCTGCCTTTTGACCAGCGGAATGCAACTTTGTCCACTAAACATAAACATTACACCAAACGATAATTTTTTTGAAAACAGAATAATATTTAAAAGCACACCTGTATTACCAAAAGTGACTTTGAGGAGTGTGCATAGTGAGCTGGAGCATACAAGAATTAACAGTAATAAAATTCTGAGAATTTATTCTTAGATATTATTCAACATAAATCACCACTTGATATATTTGTTTATTAAAAGGTGTAATCATTGTAGCTGCTTTGTACATTTGAAAAACTCTTTCAACACATGTGCAATAATAATGGTTATTGCAAATGATACTGTAATGTTTAATGTGACAATAATGTAATATTAAAAGGTTAGGACAGTTTTTCAATAATATATTTTCAATTCGATTTCCAATTTTGCCAGTCCATTGTTTCGCGCTCTATATATGACTTTTTTTTAAAAGGTATCTAAAGCCTGAGAACACGTCATTTTAATTCAATAATTTCGAACAAGTCAGAAATTATGTTTCAAATCATCTGAAATATTGCTGCCATAACCATTAACAATAACAGCATTTATAGTTATCTATGAATGTGTTCATAAATGGAAAAATCATTAAAATAGAAATAGGCACAATAGGGATGATGGCAAACACATCTGAGATGCAACCTTAACCGCATCAAAGATATCAATACATTTATGGTGTACTTATACTATTTAAATACAGCTATGTTCTGCAGCCTGGCATTATCTTTCAATTTAAAGAATATTACATGATAAAATAGTCTGTTGCCAGAACTGACAATTTATGTTCAAGTGCATGAGCTTTTTACCTTATGGATGACACGACTTCTCCTCGAGATCACTTCTGACTTTGGGGACATTATCTACCTTCGTGATGCATTGTCGATTGATGCTAGCTGGTCTGTAGTAAACTCTCGATTGCAGTCATCATAAAAAGTAGGCTGCAAAAATTAAAATGCATTAAAATTCAGCTACAAACATAATTTGCTATATTACTGCTTAGCCTACATGGAAATCTCCGTCTAATTATACGCCTACTCTTCCTTTTGGCAATTACTAATCATTAATCCAGGATATCAAATTGAGGTCACCCTTTGGTAGCACATATAGGTTCTTTGGGGTTGTTTTGTTTGGTTATCTAACACATGCTTGCCAATTTTAAATCTAAATAGATTGAAATTAGCCAAAAAAATCTGTATTATTGTTATCCTATTTGAAAAATATGGATATATAATGCACATGGGCATTATAATGTGGCAGACTTCATTTGTTATTTGTAATATAGTGGGAACCTCTATATTCCACCAAAAATTTAAGCTTTACATACTTTTTAATGAATAGTATGTGGTATCTAGCACATCGTGCCAAAGAAGGTTAATGTTTTTCTAAAAACAGTTCTTACCTCAGAATTCTCATATTTCGTATCACCACCGCCATACTTTTGACCCTCATCATCATCGTCTGAATCGTCTTCTGACGAACCCAGCATAGATGGCATGTTATCATTACCTTCGAAGAATAGTGTGGTATTAAGCTAACATTAATATTATTTACAAGTATCTAGAAAAAATCAAAAATGCAAAATTGGTTTACCATGAGAAACACCTGTCTGGGATGCCATGTAGCCTTGGCCGGATGCACTGGTTGTCTTTGCCCGAGAAAGTTGATCATAGCATGTCAGGCATACTCGGACTGGCTTAGATGACTGATTCGGCAAAAGGAACTTCTTACTTGAGCAGGGGGCGCATACTACCGAGCCACAAGCCCTGCAGTGATGCTAAAATAAATGTAAAAGAAATCATTGGCAGTCGAAAAAAAAGCAACATTGCAAGAAGTCAACGTGGAAGAATCTATATGATTGCCAACCCTTCGTGATATCACAGTAAATTGAGTCTTCTTGCAGTGCATGCAAGTAGAAGCGACAGCATCAGGGATCCAGACAGCCGCATGTTCAGTGTTTGCCTTTTTGCCACCTATAATTGGATAAGTAGGTAAGCTGAATAATTACGACATTTGTTAAAAATATGAATATTTTGAAATAAAGGATAACCCCATCAGGATCCAACATTACAACAAACTGGGCTTACATCAAATTATAAGAAACACTTGCAGTTATTACTACAACTGTTAGTAAATTATTAAGCTGGGTGGCATAGTTTGTTCCCATAAAAAAATACTTCACCACGGCCTCCACAAGGGAGGACTAAGGAGGGGATGGGGGAAGGACAGCATGGAAAACTTTCCATTTCGTCATGGAAATTGACTTTACTGAACTGAAACGTTATGTAACATTTATTTCATAATATAATTCATAGTTTTTATAAATAATAATTTTGTGTCATTTCAACTGATTTATTTTTTTTAGAGTTCTATATTTATTTATTTATTTACACTCAGAGAGTACATAGTTCTGACAAAGGGTCCTCATTCGACATTTAACAATCATTTCGCAACAGTTATATAAAGTTTTTTTAGAAACTGTAAATCTGTTTAATTTTGGGGAAGTAATAACTACTGTTCAGGGATATTGCTATACTCTTATGGTCTCGTGTTAGTCGATGTCTAAGTTGTATCTAATATATATTTTTTTAAATTTGTCTTCCAATGCTTACATGTGTATCTACATGCAT
>JAQGAE010003567.1:0-14407 GCA_034696685.1 Julus scandinavius | reverse complement strand
ATCACGGCGAAGCTCAACCCAAGGAGAGAGGGCGCATACGAGATTGTACATGTAAGAGGCCCTACATCATTCGTGATTAAGGACACACTGAATGATGAAGTCAAGGGAGTATGCAACGCCAAGGACTTAATACATCTAGACATGGACTTAGATGATATGCCCCAACCTCTGCAACAGATGGCTACCGCCGTACCAAAAACTAAGGTGAAAAAGAACAGCCAACCTCCGCAGCCTAGACAAAAACCTCCAGGACGACCAAAAAAAGGTATTACACCAACCACTGCCCTGTTAAACCATCAAGATGAAGAGCTTCTACAAGCCATCACCGTGGAATTCCAACAGCAGTCTCTTGTTGGATTATTGCAGCTCTTCAGCTCTTAGCTTGAAGTCTGACTCAAATTTTCTTTTAAGATAGTCTACAGCACCATTCATGTTTGTGGATTCTGTGAATGTAAAAAACAGCAATTGTAAATCATGGAGTATTGCGGTAATGTTAATGATGTGTGTTCCGAATTTATTTTAAAATGTCATGAACTATCAAGCATGGAGTAATATTCTAAATATATCTGCTTTTAATTTAACTGATTTGGTTTTACAAGCACTTTGAGCGGTTTCTTGAAGACTCTGGTTTTAACAATCCTAGCTCGATGATGTGCTTTGTTCCTCCATCTGCCAGTTGAACGACAACACTTCAGAAGTGTCATTATGTGAGGCTCTTGATCTATTTATCAAACAAGAAATTGTTTAAAAAACGTTAGTGCATGCAATATAAGTTGTAATCATACAGCATGTTTCTATATAAATAACTGCTTACCTGGTATCGACTCCTTCTCATTTTATTGTTCTTCAGTTCCTAATCTGTATTGAATGCATATCATGAGTTTTGGTTGTATTTTAACTGCTACATGTAACCTATCATGCAGAACCATACAAAACCCTAAACTTCACATCCCAACACTAGTTGTGACACAGTACACTCAATGCACATAGTTTAATCTACCTTTATTAAAAAACAATAGGTTTAATAATGTGTTGTATTACTTTATCAAATTTGAAGCATCGTTTGTGATATAAAGACGAAGAATGAGCACAATGTGGTCTTTTACACTGCGTTTTGTTAGCAACTTTCCAGTTGCCAGTGCCATGTTTTTGGCTATTATTTCCCTCTTTTGGGTATTTAAGAATGGATTTTCAGATATCAACTCTTTTAGGCACAAATGATCATCTTCAACTGAAAACCTAATTTTGCCAGGCTTATAAGCAGATGCCATGTTGTGTTAGTCCCTGAAACTTAACCGTTTGGTTGTCTTTCACCCTGAATCCCTTGCGTTTTACTAGGCCCATGTGCATTTCGAAATAATAACGTCAACATTAATGGTGATTTTTGGTGCTAAATCTCTCTATTAACATAATTGTTAATAACCTTTCCACTTCCAAATTATCTTTTAGGAATCTCCCAATTGGAGAGATTCAGTTGTTTAAAGGCCTTAATCTGGCCTTTTTCTTTCTCAGCCAGTTGTGTGCCTCTTTCCATTATAAGGGCTCTCTCGGGGCCTCCCGACGCGAAGAACACGGGCCGATCACACGAGTGAACAAAAGCAATACTTTTGATTTCACAAAACAAAAACCGTGATCACAATTCAGCCCGCCAACTTGCGGGACTTACGATAAATGCAACTAAACAGCACGACTTAATAAAGCATCATATGACCGAGGGCTGACCAACATTGTCAAGCCCCAAAACTGTACTGCCTTCCTGCTGGCCCAAACACCCTTGTATACATTAGATTCACCCTAGCGGTGGAATGGGAAGCAGGAATGCAGTTCTTCCGGAACATTCGCTCAGATTGCGCAATTACAAATACCCGTGCACATTCCTCTCATTACAACATCATAACGCAGCCTCCACATACCATACATAACGGGCCCAGTCCTGCCATACGCGGAACTGTCCCCGGGGATCGTCACACTCCCCCCTAAAACGTTGGACACTCCGTGACCGGCAAAACAACAAAAAAACACAATGGCATGCTTAAAAACACTAACTTTGCCTAATAAGAGTTATTCCTATCACCTGAGCGATGCACAAATCAGCCATTTTGGGCCTGCTGCCTAGAGCACTGACGACGACGCCGACGATTAATCGTCGCAGCAAGGGCCAAATACACAACTTCTGGCTCAGGTCTCGGAAAAACAAAATTCGGAGGCAACCGATCCACCCTTTCGGCTAACTCCACGATCACGGCGCCGCCGCCGGTGGTCGAAAATCTCGGTTGCCCAATTCCTGGTCTTAATCTTCCTGGACCACACGTTCCTCAGGCTCCCGAGGATGAGGAATCCACGGACGATGGCTTCTCCACGGCGTGTACCCTGCATCAGACTTCCATGGCCAGCCGCCGCCTGCCAACGAGGATGCTAATTCAAATGAACAGGCGCCTGATGTAATGGTTGCTCCGGACTAACTAATAGCTGCAATGGCATTGATTCATGCCCCACAGCTTGTCCAATACGCCCCGGCTGGGCCTGGCCCCACAAACCCAACTCGAGTCCGACAAATGTCCCCGAAACTGAATGCTGACGCCCATCCTCTGCAAATGTCAACGTTACTGTCACGGAGCTAGGTGGAACAGGCTTCGCCATCTTGAAAAAACTTGAAGAAAACAAACACGCGGTTAACACATGGCAACTCAACCACGGCCAAAAACCCTTCCCCAACGTCCTGACAACCCTTTAACGTACCAAATAACGATGCATCCCTTCCAAAAATCATGTCCCTCCAAATGGCGAAAATTGCACCCGAAAACAGAACTTACCTAAGGTGGCGTGGACGACAACAAGGAGGACAAAGGAGCACACGGCTAATGACGCGTTACTGCTGGCAAAACTAGTTCACTTCGAACTACACCCGAGGGTAAGTGGGCCTATACGCGCGTACTAACTGACACCAAGTCTTGGTGCCAAAATACCTCCTGCGCACCTGCAAGGGCCAAAATCTGTGGTGCTCTACACGGCAAATAACACTCAGGAAAAAATTCCTGAGCACTTCAACTTAACTGCGGCGTCCCACTATCCGAAATCAAGAACTTCGGGACCCCAAACTGATCAAATAACTCAAGAAAAAATTTCTCAATAGCCCGCGTATTAGCGTGTTTACAAGGGGCTGCCACACAAAACCGTGTACCATAATCCACCGCCACCAACCAATATGTGGCCCACCCCATGGAGTAGGGAAAACGTCCCACGAAATCAAAACCCCACTTAACAGCCAGGTCCTCAATGGCAATAAGTTCTATCAAACCCGGGGGCAATGATTTAGGCAATTTATTTACCTGGCACTGAGGACAGGAAGTCACAAATTGGTAAACAGATGCTTTCATACAGGGCCATTAATACGCCTTTGACAATAACGCAAGCGTCTTCGTAATACCAAAATTCCCCGCCAACGGGTGATCATGGCATTGTCGCATGACATCCTCTCTCAGATGCTCAGGCACCACCAACAACAACTTCGGAGGTTCCGATGGGTGATAAAAATATAAGGTGCCCCCCAAGATCACATAACCACGTGGACCCACCACGCCCACTACTGCTTTTTCCCGCAACACATCCAGCATACGGTTAATCCACTGTTCCTGGGCCATATCCACACGTGTCTGGAGCAAATAAATATACGCGTCATCCTCTACTACCAGATAAACCGAACTCTCCGAGCCAGGATACCTACTTAGACAATCCACGACCAGATGCAACCCGCCCTTATACTGGACGTCATATACAAACTCCTCCATTCTCGCTGCCTAGTGGCCTAACCGGTTCGAAGGATTCTTCAAATACCGCAGGTAGAATAGGGCGTGATGATCCGTGACAATAGTGACCTTATTCAGAAACAGGTAATGACGAAATTTTTCTGTTGCTCAAACTATAGCTAGGGTCTCTAGCTCCGTTACCGTAAAACGGGTCTCTGCCGGCAACAATGCCCGACTGGCATAAGCTAAAACTCGCAGGACAGGCTTGTCCTCTTGATACAAAATAGCACCAAACCCCACCCGCGGGGCATCAGTATGCCACCACAGCGGGGCCCCCGGGACAAACATGGCCAATATAGGCGCCGTGCAAAGAGACTCCTTTTACCGCTCAAAACTATGCTGGCATACGGAAGACCACACAAATGGAATAGACTCACGCAAAAGATCAATCAGGGGCCTAGCTATCATAGCAAAATCCTGAACGAACCGTCGGTAGTACCCACACAACCCCAAAAAGCTTTTCACTGCCTTCCGTGTTACCGGCGTAGGGAAATTACTAACTGCAACCACCTTATCCGGGTCCGTAGCAACCCCTTGGGCACTCACCAAATGCCTTAAATATTTTACCCGCTCAAAGCCAAAAAACTCTTTCATGGCTTCAGCTTAATAATATGCAGGATCAAGAGGTCCATTACAGGGGTTAATCTCCAAAAAAATTGGAAAGGTAGGGCCAAACACGATAATGTTGTCCAGGTAAACTAGACAGGATTCCCATTTCAAATGTAAGAAAACCTGATCAAGCCCCCGTTGCATCGTCGCGGGCACATTACACAACCCAAACGGCATCCATGTAAACTCAAAGTGTTTCTCTGAACAAGAGAAGGCCGTCTTTTCCCGGTCCGCATCACACATGGGGACCTGCCAATGAGCCGACATCATGCCAAGGGTCGCAATCTATGCAGACCCCTGCATAGCATTCAAGGCATCATCAATCCTGGGAAGGGGTGACTATCCACAATCGTATGCTGATTCAGCTTTCCATAATCCACACAGAATCTAACGGTCCTTTCCTTCTTACTGACCAATACCACGGGACTAGAATACCTGCTCTTGCTAGGCGAAACCACCCCATGATCTAACATTTGGCCCAACTCATGTGGAATTACCTCTCTAACCTTCAAAGAGCAACGCCTGGGAGGTACATACACGGGAGGATTGTCCCTCGAATCCACAAAATGCGGGGGCTATTTCCTTAATTCCAACTCCTGGATTGACAATGCAACCCCTGTCGAAATTTACTCAATAATAACCGCAATTCCCTACTCTGGCATTTGGACAAAGTGGGCCCCAAGTTCAAGAAAGAATGCAACAACTCATTATCGCTTCCACCTGCCGCCGCTCCAGCCAGTCCATCCTCATTCTCGTCCCAGCCTACTACCTCAGCGTCTTCCAAAGCCGAAACAGATGCGACTACATCGCCCTCTGTTAATGTGAGGGCCTCAGCCGTCAAATTCGCCACCTGTAAGAGACAACAAGAATAATCCATCACAGTCATAACCCCACGCGCTGCACGCGCCGAGGTCTCCTCCAACGGAAGCACCTCAATCAACAACATGTCACCTTTGCAGGTACCTTCCGGAAGTACACACATCACCATGGATTCCGAGCAGGCCGTTAATGTTACCAGCTGCACCAGCCGAATCGGAAGTTGGAGCAATCTTTCCGACTGCTGACTGGGGGACTCCCCCTTCTCATGTACAGGTACCGCCTGATCAACACCATCGACATCTGCAGAAGTACCACCCGGCTGGCTCACCACTTCTGGTGCTGCATCTTTTCTTCGCACAAACGGAAACTGCACAGATGGAGCATCCTGGTAACAAAATGTCTCTGATGCAGGTAAAGCCACCAGCCCAGTACGCCGGCAAAAATCCCACCCTAAAAGGGCCACTTGATCCGAATGATGCAACACAAAACCGATGTAAGCACTGTCGTTCCGCCATGGTAACCAAAGCCTCGGTTTCCCCTGCAAACTCAATATTACGCTGCGATACATCAAATAACCGCCGTAAGGGCCTAGCTGGCAACAGGGACAATCCCAGGTAGGACAACATATCCCAAGATGGCACGGACAACACCGCCCCGCTATCAACCATCATCATAATTGACCGCTCACCGACCGACAACATTACCATGGGGGAGGCTGACTACACATCCCAGAGTGGCGTCGGCAAAAGCCAATCAGGAACCGACCCAGAGTTATGTTCTGACCAATCATGTAGATCATCTGCTTGCCCACCTGGGCCATGCACCGCAGCCACCGAATTCCTGGGAAATTTCTTTTTAGAACAATCCCGCCGAAAATGACCAACCTCGGTACATGCCCAGCAAACAGCCTGCTGGGGATTTACACGCACCCGGGTAAGCGCAACAACTGCGGGTTGCTCCCTCCTTACTGCACTCTGAGGAGGTTGTGACACATCCGGCCTACTAAATGCGTAAGACTCCTCCAGGTCAGTCAAGACCAGCCACAACTCATCCAACATGGTAAACCGCTTGCCCCCAGGGCCATATGGTAAAAAGGCAATAACCCTGCCAAAATAATTTGGATAGTGTCACTAACAGGTGTTTCCGGATTCAACGAATGAGCCATCGACGACATCTTGATGAGATAGATTCGTAATGATTCATTCACTCCTTGCTTTCTTGATATATACTGGCGCCACCTTCGAGGGCTGTATGCGGCCGAACCAAAAAAGTCTAAGTTGAGCCACCAACTGCTGCCATGACAAGAGAGACAACTCACGAGAATGCGCAGAATACCAATCGCCTGGAAAAACATTCAGGAGACAGCCCCTCCGCCTGCACCATGCTCTCAAACACATCAAGGATCTCAGAAACATCTGCGACGCCATCATACATTGGACCAGGAGTATGATGATTAACATAAATTGGTATAGTCCCCCAAGGCCTCTGCTGGTCAGCAGGACGTCTGTCGTCCCTCACCCTTGGCATCTCCATGGGCATATCCGGGTCCTCGAACGGCCACAGAACCGGGGGCCTTTCCGGGTGAAAACCATGCACTACATGTTGGGCCTGAGCCAGCAGCTCACTTGCCGACCCCCCCACACCTGCAGTGCCAACTGCCACTGAGTGGGGGGATGCAATAGTACATTCTGTACTTTGTCCGTCACCGGTGTAGAATGCACTACTACCAAACTAGGGCCGGCCGATGGATACAGGGTGCCCGAAAACACCAATGCATTCGCATTTGTCTTTGCACGTGTCCGCATGCTTCCGTCTGGCCACTCAGATTCATAGCAAGTTCTTAACGGGGTAAGCAAATATGATCTTTGCACAACTCCTCCACCATGTAAGGGCCCTCTCGGGGCCTCCCGACGCGAAAAACACGGGCCGATCACACGAGTGAACGAAAACAATACTTTTAATTTCACAAAACAAAAACCGTGATCACAATTCAGCCTGCAAACTTGCAGGACTTACGATAAATGCAACTAAACAGCAAGACTTAAGTCCGAGGGCTGACCAACTTGGTCAAGCCCCAAAACCATACTGCCTTCCTGCTGGCCCAAACACTTTTTTATACCCTAGATTCACCCTAGCGGTTTACTGGGCAGCAGGAATGCAGTTCTTCTGGAACATTCGCCCAGATTGCGCAATTACAAATACCCGCGCACATTCCTCTCATTACAACATCTTAACGCAGCCGCCACATACCATACATAACGGGCCCAGTCCCGCCATACGCTGAACTGGCCCCGTGGATCGTCACACCATCTTTAGTTTGATGATACCAGTCACACAGTGTCTTAACTAACACAGATAATGTTTTCTTATCAATCTGTAGTGAATAGTAAGTACCATATACAGGATAAACTATTTTTAAGGGGTGAGGCTAAAGTTGTGTCAGACCCTTAAAGTTAAAATAGTTTTTTATTTTTTTCTAATTCTGTTATTGTTGTTTAAATAAAGTAAACAACACTAGAATTATGTATTCATTATATATAATTGTATATAATATTTCATTATTGGATTGTTATAAATGCCAAAAATGAGGTGAGGCTAAACATCTGTCATGCACTGTATATATGGACAGTCACCGAATGATTACTAGGAACGTCAGGCTGAAGGGACCTCTGCCTATGCAGAACGCTGCTACCGGGGATCCCAAGCTCAGCCAGACACAGAACCTAAGTGTTGACCAACACACCCGGAGACTCCGAACAGTTCCAGATGCCATTTGCTCAGATGGGAGCTCGTCACAACAATCGTTGTGGCTGCCACAGCTATTGTTGTGACTAAATCCCTTCGGAGGTAAAGGGCTCCTTGTATACTAGTTTCTTAACATGCTCCCCCGTCGCCCCTGGTTTATTTCTCTGCAAGAAGTGTCGCATTAAACTTAGCCCTCATGTTATTTGACTTTATATAAAGAATTTATACTTGTACATCTCTAGTTGTCTGTATTGTAGGAAATCTTCAGTTGTAATTGCAATAATAACGACAGCAAATTTCTTACCTGATTTAGAAACACGCTTCTGTACTATTTTCCTAGAACATTCATGCAACTTAGAACTTGAAGTTTGTTGTGTAATTCTATGACAGTTGCAATGTAACTCTGAAAAAAGGTCATTTCTTATCGTTCTATGATTTTGTAATGCCATAATTTTAGATTATTAGTGTAGACAAATTCTAACCAAAATTTTGTTGTAATGAAATAAAAAAATATATTTTCAAGAATCAGTTAATATAATTGCTTTAAGCTTTAATCTGTCGTTTGGTATTTTGCATAGTTAATTACTGTGCATGCAATCGACACCCAGCCTCTCCAAGCAAGGTGATCACATTTAGTTATTGCTTCTCTTGGAAAAACAGGACTAAGATAACATACAATTTACTTGTGAAATATTAGCCCTGAATGCATAGAGCATAATACAAGATTGGTAACATATTCCAGTTCCTTATTTGTGATCCAATTGTTACAACACCTAGAGAATTGTTGGACATGCCTGCATAACAGATACTTAAATAATGTAGACCAAGTTATAAATGCAGTTTAGCATACAATTATTTTTAAATATTAAACTAGTTTAGTATTTGAACATATTCTGCTTTGGTAGATTTTGTTGACTAACAACATATAATGGCACTTTGTTATACAACTTCTTGAACTGATAACCCAGTCTTATTTTGACTTGAAAAGAATGCGAGGTTTGGATAGCCAACCTGCTTTTCCAGCAGGCCTCGGTTGCAGCTCTGGTGAAGAAGGGCAGCTTCGGGTACCAACCCCAGGAGAACAAGGACTATCTGACTCTGCTCCAGGTTCAATGTATACGAGTAGGCTTTGTCGACAGAGTGCTTTGACTGTATTTAGTGGCTCCTTTTTCTGCTTCATCTTGGCCTTTCTGAATTTGAAATGGAAAAGGCCGCATTTTTGGGTTTGGGGCAACATTTCTGAGGTCCTTGAGCCGTCTTCTGACGACGTTGCTTCGTCCATGGCACCAGCACTTGCCGACTTCATGATCCGTCCTGATGCATCCGTGTTGGATTCAGGCTCTTGCTCATTGGTAGTCCATGTTGCTTCCCTTCGTGAAACCTTTAGGATGCCCTTTGGCTTGTGCAACTCCTCACTCCAAGAATCTGTGACAGGTCTCCTCACATGGGACTCGGGCGGAGTAGGGGGTGCTTTAGAAGCAAAAGGTTTCCATCCACAAGGGTGCAAAGCAGTTGCTGAAGCAGGAGATGTACTGCAGTCGCTCTCTGAGGAATACTGGTGTCGTTCTGTTGCTGAAGAAGTGGAAGCCAATGTGGGATTTTTGGCAAGAAATTCTTCCCTTGCTCTCCTCAGTTGCATCAGCCTCATTCCTGCTTTTGAGCTTTGAAATGATTGGTCTGAAACAAGCACCTTGGCTCTTGATGTGCCTTCCCCAGCTGGACAACACAGCATGACAGCATCTGTACCAGAAGCCGGTTCTTGGCATCTAGCCGCAGCATCCTCTTTGGCTGCATCAATGCTGTCTTGTTCTGAGATGGGTTTCAAACATCTTGGAATCCGGCTGGCAATACCTATTGGCTGTCCCATCAAGGTTGTCCTTTTTAGGGACTCCGGAGACATGGGAGGAATTCGGCTGAGTGGAGATGACCCAGGGCCGCAGATCGAACCTTCAATGGTACTTGCACTGGCAGACTTCAAGATGCATTCTCCAGCTGCAGGAGGTTGCTGGGATGAAGTGACTGAAGGATCTGTGAAGCTCGTTGACTTCTGAACTCCGTTAATGGCACGGCTTCTTTGAATCCCTAATTGTGGACTCCTCAACAAGCTCGTTGGTGGTTGCTCTGCCAGTTTCTGGTTGTACTTTTCTATCATCGATTTTACATTGGGGGCGACATCTTTAGCTGGACGAGAGGTTGTCTTCCTTGTGCGAAGAGGACTTGCTTCAAAGGATGGTCCGGATGCAACAGTGCTAGACACTCCAGTGTCCTGCTTGCCTGCAGTGGGCAACTTGAGCTTCCTAGTGCTGCGAGACTTCACTACAGGAGTTTCTGGAGCAATGAGCGCCTCCTCTTGGTCTGTTTTTGTCTCTTTGCTCTCCTTAGGAGTTCCTGGAGGACTACCAACTACATCCAGTGAAGGCCGTCGTGGGGTGGTTGGTGCAGGAATTTGACTTGGGCTTGTAGAACTTTTTGCAGCGATGCACCCAGTTCTTTGGATTACAGTGTCTTCTCGCAAGAGTTTTCTCCATGGTAATGGTGATGGACTTTGAGGTGGAGACATTATCCCGCAGCCACGTCTTGAGTCCAAAGTTAAGCGTGGTGTGTTTGGCGAACCACATCCAATCACTGAAGCTGTTCCTTCATTGGGCTTCTCAGATCTTCTGAGAGGAATCCTTGCTGTTACATTCTCGCTTTTTGTAGTGGCTATAGTATCTTTGAGTTTGGATGCATCCTTCTTTCCCAAATTTATAGTAAATGTTATTCCAGAGCCCTCGGTGTCTGTGTCGCTGGAACTCCCCATGTCCTCGGCATTCTGTCTTTGCAAAAGAGCATTTCTGTGCTCTTTGATCGATGGACTCTTTTTGGGATAAGGCAGGCATTCGCTTTTTGGAGGCACCTTGTGAGGTAACACGGGGACCGCTGTACTGATGGACTCTTCAGGTTTTAACCATGTTGATGCACAACTTGAAGAAGAAGAGGATTTCCCTGGAGAAGGGGGCAGTATGATGGAATCACTGTTGACTTGCTTGCTCTCTGAATCTTTATCGTCACTGCTTCTGGATGGTTTTGACACAGCTGCCATTTTTTTAAGCTTTGAAGTCCTTTCTGGACGCATGGCTTGACCACTTGTACTTTTGGGCTGTTTGGGCTTTAGGCTTAAAGTAATGCTAAGGGCTGTGGTATTGGAGTTCTCTTGCTCATCTGATTTTGCATCATTGATATTGGAGGTTT
Source organism: Julus scandinavius (assembly GCA_034696685.1). Classification (NCBI taxonomy): domain Eukaryota; kingdom Metazoa; phylum Arthropoda; class Diplopoda; order Julida; family Julidae; genus Julus; species Julus scandinavius. The sequence continues at coordinate 3,197 of JAQGAE010003567.1, read as the reverse complement.
TGCTTTTTGCTGCAGTGTTTGGTGATAGAGGACAGACTCTTGATGGAATTTTTGATGTGGAGATAACAGATTGTGTCACTTTTACAGAATCTTCCATGTTGCCTTCGTTTCTGATGGAGTTTTCAAGACATTTAGCTGGCATCAAATGAAAAGTTTCGTGTGATGTGCATATACCTGAAGAAACTCTCGTGTCCTGTGGAATGGCAGTGTCTGACACTCGCCTTGCTGTCACAATGTCATCACTGCTGTTGATCCGTTCCATAATGCTTTTCCCATGTGTAGGGCTTGGTTTCTTTTCTTGTACATATAATTCACTGTCATTACTTTCTGAAACTTGGAGACTTTCTACTTCATGTCTCTGTTTGGTCAGAGGTTCTTTAACATCTGATACAATTGCAGTGGCTGTTGCCTCGACGCTATTTCCAGAAGTCTGTAACATGTTGGAATAATGAGTTGATTATATTGAGTAAAATCCTTGAAGTTTGTATATGAAAATTCGTACAGATTAAAAAGAAGAATCTTACATCTTTTTCTCTCCCATACTCGGTATCCTCCGTTCCATGCTCTGAAGATCCTGATGTTGCAGATTCTGTAATGCAAATAATACATGAATTATGATAATTTGAAGCAAAGTCTATATGGTCATGTTAATGAACACATTTTGATCAGTGTTCATAATATTTGTGTGCAGTACATTTGTATGTTCATTTAGATAATGCATATTGACATGTATGGTCATGAAGTGGCATATATAATATGTTTATGAATGCAGATATAGGAACAAATACAAGTATGCTCATGTATATATATATATATATATATATATGATGTTTCGCATACTGTATTTGTCAGAAAGGATATATGACTGTATATGTAGTTTTATGTCTAAGTATGGGATAAACACGACCTTAAATTATTATTTATATGGCACATACATTACGCTGAAGCACAGAAATGACAACTGCAAATGCCTTAAATGGAATGTTTTGATATATATGGACCTAGTGTACATGGTCATACATTTACATATACATCTATGCACGATCATTTAAAGACATGCAAGGCCTTGCATTTGCAAATACAATATTATCCAGTGGCGAAGCAAGGATATTTCGCACCCAATATGTATTTTTCCCCCGTGTGGCCGGACATACATTTTGCTTGGATGCATGGTCTTAAATGAACATATGTTGTCATGTATTTGCACATATCATGATGTATGATTCATTCAGCATAATGGCATATACTGAATGTGTCATTTATAATTTTTCCTGAAAGTTTGTTCCTGTATATAAGTAAATCACACCTGTAGAGCTCCACAAACGCATCAATTCCGTTTTCAGTTCACGAACTTTGCGGGTCAATTCCAATGGACGTATGACCAATTCCGGGTTGTCTGCAAACTTTTGGAAGTTTAAGGGCTTGTTGCTTTCCGGCAACTTGCTGGTACCCTGCAAATATAACATGCTGTTTAATTGTCTTCTTGATATATAGTTTGATTTTACGACCATGAAGACTTCCATACACTCACCTCCTCCTTTTTGCCTACCATGCATGCTGTGTCCACAGAGGACCATGACCTTTCATGTTTTTCTTTTCGTTTTGTTTCTTTTATGCCCCCTAAGACATCCACAGTTTTCTCTTTCACATTTTGGAGTTCAGTCTGTAGCTGCATAGCAGACATGTCCCGCTGTAACAACTCCCACTGTAGTTGTCGGATTGTGGCATTTCTGTCCAAGAGTGCCTGTTCCAGAGTTTTGGCCTGTGATATGGAAGCAAGCATCATGTACAATTCATTTGCTACACTTAGAAAACATTTCATTTTAATTTGGAACAAACCTGATTTAACAACTCTGCGGAAATTTCTTGAACTTTGACCACACCTTGTTTCTTTTTGGTTTGCCCTGAGGCCCTTTCTGTCAGTTTTTGGTCACCTAGAGAGACAATAAGTTATCAAAAAATGGACCAGTTAACATCAGAATTTCTTCTATGCTTCCGATTTATGGGGTCCCTGATGGAATAATTATACATATTTGGTAATAATACTAAAACTGGGTTCCGTGAGATCTTTTGTAAATCTTTTCTATGCTTGTTTTTGTTATGTAGTTACTAATTTATTCAATTGAATTTTTTTCAAAGTATTGTAAAATATGTATGAAATTTTATTTTATGATTTACATTAAAAAGAATATTGTTGTGGTTTTGTTATAGTATAAACAATGCAAAAGTAAGTATAGCCAGCTATGAAATTTAACTTTAGATCGAAATTTAGGTTAGATGTATATATGCATGAAAATTTTCTTTCTGAAAAGTGTAAGCTGTGGTGTATTTTTTGTAATGATGATACATTAAAAAATATTTTATGGACTCGGGAAAGTTTCAAGACCACTGATATATCGGAAATGATATATCTATAGATGAATCAGGCATATTCATAATAAATTTGTGCCTACATTTATGACCTTTTTTATGCTATATGTATAACTACTTTATATGGCACCAAAGGCTAAAATAGCTTCACGAATATGGTTATACAGGCATATGCGCTCGAGTAAATGTCCATATAATGCATGTTCACTTTCTATTATGTCCATAATTGTCCAATTTCCCATATAATTTTTCCATCAGAGATCCCTTGAAATTGTTCATCTGTACAGTCAATCAAGGCGCTCAGTCTTTATATGCATATCTCTCTTAAATCTGTCATGGTCATATATATGGCATTTTATATATACGTTTAACTTATTAGCTGAAATTTGGCATGCATTAAGCGATATACATATGTACATGTACAGTTACGGAAGGACGCCTGAGGATGCATCAAGCATTAAAGTCAAGCATTAGGCATCTGGAAATGTCGGCCTAAATCAATTAAGGGGGTGCGCAAGCAAAATCCAAGCCCTATACCTGCCATGTATTTTTTCAAGGACAAATGTGGACAAAGTAATACAAATTTGCACAATACAAAAATTGTACTATGATCAACCATACTAAATGAATCCAATAGTGAAAATTAAAAAATTGCCCCTACAGTTTTTTTTTTAAATTGTTTTTCAAAACGTGTGTAGTCCATCATTTTGATGTAAGGGGGAGTCAAAATGTGAAAATCCATTGTGAAAGTCTCTACATGGTAGTTCATACTCCATATAATATTAAATTGCGGAAATACATTGTGAAATATATGTATTCTTTCCGAT
>JAQGAE010003566.1:0-14408 GCA_034696685.1 Julus scandinavius | reverse complement strand
GTTAAGCTGGGTCTCCACTGAAGGCAACATGCAACATGCAAACATACAAACACTCTACACAAACCTGAAACAATGAATATCTGTACAACAACATGTTGCTGAATGCTGAGATGTATCCACCAAAAGTTGCTCAACTTGAAATAAGCATTTTTTTTTTTAAAAAAAGAAGAAAAAAACCAATAATTGCTCACAATTAACCTAGTCTTATAGCAAAATGCCAGGCTTATTTTTAAATAATATGTATTTTAAAAGAGTAGACATTATCATACGCATGCGTTAATATAGCATGTTCAACAAAAAGACAATCAAAAATGTCTAGCCAGATGAACTTCCCTCGTTAACATATTAAAATAAAATGCAAAAGTCCTTGAAAAATTCAGTCATGAACAAAGGAGAGTTAATTACGTCCCTGTTTACAGCTTTGAAGACATACTATGTAACTAGTTTCAACTTGCCAGCTGGATTAAGCAACGTGGTTTTAATTTGAAGAGAAAACAGGGTTGTTAGCATATGGCAATTTGCTCGGCAAGTATTTCATTAACATAATGCTTCGTTGCTTCATGGCACAGAAACGTAATTCCGTATACTGCCAAAAGTTTACAAACAAATTATATTACACAAAACAGAATCAAAACAGAAATTAAGAATAAACAAACAGCATCGTGTGCAAGCAAACGTACTATTTTCATACAGTACACAGTATCCATATATAACCATACAATTTATCAAAATTTCTAAGAGCCAAACTTTTAGAAAGACCAAGTTAAAAACAATGTAGAACTGAATTTCGGAATTCGTTTTCATACACGCTTAATTCGCGTCTAGGTTACCATTATATGAAATTACATTACCCCCAAATAATAGCAAAATAATAACTTTTGCCCTACGTATAGACATCACGAACAATGGAAACAATACGATCAACATATTTGGGTTATTGCAAAAGTTTGCACGTGCTACGATGACGCCAACTACCCAATCTAAAAACAATTGAAAACATGAACCAGGAATCTTTGCTGAATACCAACTACTTCAGGAATGCAGAAGAGACTGCCATAAACAGGCAGCATGAAACCACCGCATAAAAAGAGCATTACAAATATTGGAATGGCCATCAGATGAAGGTTTCATCAAGCAATGGCCACTATAATACGACTTCCATTAGTTCTATTAAGGCAGGAAAGGCAATTAGAGAATGATTTAATAGAGTAGATGCTTGCATTCTAAGAAAGTATCCTGGAGAAAAGATTATATTGCCAACATTGTTTGAATGTGGTTTACATACAATGTATTCTTTTTAAAAAAATAGCATATCAACAGGGATATGATAGCTTCTCAGAGCATGCGATTAGACAATGGAATAGCCTTTCTGGCGAATGTCCAGATTTAGTAGAAATTTAAACTAACAATGATGTCTGCGTAGCTACTGACGTAGGAGTATTCACTCCCTACCATATGGCATTAATTTGCTGACTGCAGGGCATGCAATGAGTTGATTTTTTTTAAATCCTTCAAATTTATGTTTACTTCGACTGTTTTATTGAATTACTATTCTCTATGAAAATGTTTACAAATTTCAAACACAAAGTCGAATGCATTGCATAATTAAACGGTAAACGAATGCGTTTTGCTAAGATAAACGGTGACGGACAGTATACAAAGCTGTATTGGATGAATGTAATTTCTGCCGGCCAACCAAAGTTACCACAAATTAATTAGACAAACAGCCACAGCCTAAGGCATATAGAGAGAAATTTACGTGTGCCATAATAAATTAATTTGAAAGACTTCTAGATGAGATACGCCATGAAGACTTCAATAGCTGAATCCGATGCTACATGGTATGGCAAGCGCCTCTGGTGCAACGTGGATATTTGTTTTCGAAATCGATACTAGGAAGAAAAACACTGGCGATACAAGCCTCGCGAACACAGTCGACATCTAATTACCAATGCAAATTGACTTTTAACATGAGCTTTTTGCCGCATTTCAGTCAATAGAATACAGCATCTCATACTAAAATCATTCATCTACTTGAAATTCGTCTGAAGGCTGTATATATCACCAAAAAGGCAAGAAGTACAGAGGTTATTTCTAGGCTAAGTGGTTTCGATATCTAGGGCTAACATTTATGCTAGTCAATTCATCAGAAATTATGGAATCATTCCACAACCTTTTTAAACTATCCTCATCGCTCGAGACAAGTTTAGAAACAAACACAAAAGCAGGAAGATTAAACTACCTTCCAATTTTTAAGAATGTTGTACAAGACTCCAAACTCTGCCTACGCGCCTAATTATAATACAGGTGAAAGCTTTTTTAGTTAAATATTCACGCATATCAAGTTCTGCATAACATTTTACTTTAACAAAATATGCAAAATACCTCACCACAAATTTTATCGATTAATCAGGACGGGTTTACAGAATGCACTGGGAAACTTTTTTTTTTTTGCATGAAACATTTAAAAAATAAAATGAAATTTCAATGTCTACAATTAAAGCGATGCCTATGTTTTACTGAAATGAAGGAGTAATCACATAGAATGCTTGTTCAAAAGCCTGATTTGTAATTACATTTTTCTGTGAGCAGCGTATATATTAAAAATATAAAATCAAATTAATTATCGTGGAAACACACGCTCCCTGTTTCGCCAAACAATGCCAAAGTAAGGATAGAGAGAGAGGAAAAAAACAACGCAACGGATGCAAACATAAATCGAAATTCGAGGAAGAATTTTAATTAATACTAAATAATGCTTAGGCTATTATTCATTTCCATATTCTTCTTGTTACGTACAAATAATTGCACATGTTAAACAATTAAAAGAACCATGGCAATTCGAACGTTTATCATGACCAACTTAAAGTGAATCACGGAATTTTTTAATAACGCGAATACGCAAGATAAAAAAACCCAACATGAATTACGTTATGGTCTCAAAATTGTCAAAGCAGGAACTTATGTAGCAAAGCAAACAGATTATATGCTCAAAACCAATTTGATGGAGCTTCATCACATTTCACCAAAGAAACACATGGTCGAAAGTAAGAAATAAAGGTCGAAGCCATTTGGTTCGCATTAAGGAAGGAAAACTGTCATTAATCATTGGAGAATCAATGCTGACAATCAGCAAAGATCTTGGTCAGTCTGACCAGGATTATGGGATCAGTGCTAGATCCTCTGCCTGTTTTTCAAGTCTGGACAACATCTGAAAACGTCGCCACATCAGTTTGATCAACCAGAGAGAAAGGGTTAATGCTGCATTCAGATGGACAAGGTTCACGTATTTGTATTTAATTTTAAAATACATAAAATCGAATAAGTTGTGCACCTATAAAACACGACAGTTACCACATCCTAGCAACTGTATTTCTAACTGTCTGACAACTGTAAAATTAGCGAAACTTGACCACAGACAAAAGGAATGTATTAGATTAACCCAAACTTAGAAACATGGCTGTCATAGAGGCGCAGAAATATAAGACAGCACGTTGTTAGGCAAGCTTCTGCCTTCACTCATTTACAGGTCAATAATACTGTTCTTACTTTCATCATTTCAATCATTTCACCACGAACAATTATTAGCAACAAGAACTACAGAAATGGAATGGAGAGTAAACGAGTAAGTATACACTTGTAGAGTGCATACATGTGAAAGGTGCTTCTGCGAGTTTGCCAAATTTATATAATGGATGTACTTTCTAGAGATGCTGTTTATAGTCAGACGAAATGCACGTCAGGGAGAATTTCAAAGCCATGAACTTGCATCTTTATAAACGTAGTCTTTGAACAATCTCTCGCAGTTTTTCTGCATGGATAATGCTAAGAAAGGCAAACAAAAAACATGAAGGTTGCCCTAAGCCACGAAGCATCATCCATAATTTTGCCACAACTCATGCGGGGTCATTTCGGAACAAAAATATAAAAATGAAAATAAGACGTCACGAACCTAAACCCCTTATCGTTGAAGATAAATTGCCTGGCCTCTACAATGCCTGAACTCATAAAACTATGAGTGCTTCATGGCTGAATGCTAAATTCCACAAATGGCATTTAACCACCAGAAAAGATCCATGAAAAAACGCCTGGGGGCATTCGTCCTAATCCTTTTGCACTACACTCGGGGGGTTGGTGAGCTTTCTAAACGAAAAACATCTAAATGGGAAATTGCGCTTACAAGAAGCAACGAAGAATTTTTAGAGAAAGTTGGGAGCTTATCCTATCTACAACTGCACAACTGTGCACAGGAAAAAAGTGAATAAAAATGCGAATAAGAAACACCGGATGCAGTATATAGGAAACTTGATAACAAGACCAATAGGATAAATAAAAAAAGCGAATAGTACAAGAGACAGACAAAAATGCGAAGAATTTCTTTTGGGGATCATAATGTTGCCTTTCAACAAGAAATAATAAGAAACTAAAATTGCGTACTGGTGTATTTGGCATACATGAAATAGATTGACAGTTTGTATTTAAAAATGTTGATAATATATATGTATAGCCACGGTTCTTCTTCAGGATTTCCACATTTTTTGGACAATGAAATTCTCTGACAAACCAGATTTTTCAGGACTATCCATTTTTTTAACTATGTTTTTACTTAGCAAAGATACTTATTTGTAGTAAAATGGTAACACAAATTGAACCATGAACATTTGAAAACATTGTTTTTTAATGTTTTTCAATCATGGCTTAACAAGTTTATGGCAAATTATTGCCAGCATAGTTTTGATCAGAAATATTCCAGGGCCAATTAGAAACGCTTCCTGACGTTCCAGGTCTCTTCCATGGCTTTCTCAAATTCCTTGACATTCCAGGATTTTATAGGTTTTTTTCAGGTTGTGTGAACCCTGTTCTTTATGAATAAGCTTTGTTTATCTAAGCCATAGTGACTACAAAACTTAATTGACGTTAATAAATTCCTGAATCACAGTACAGAATTTTATAAATCAGATACTCAACATCAACGCATTAACTAATTAGTGTTTCATTAAAGGATCGCATAGTCTGTACGTCATTTATTGGACAGCATGCCCTACGGGAAAACTAAATAAAGACATTAAGACATTGATGGCAACTAACAAGACCCAAACTCGGTTAACAGAACCAAATCAGCAGAATATGTTGACAAAAACAGATTGTGGTCACTAGAAACCTAACGGCTTAATAATGACAATCCTGTCTGAAAATCTGTCTAGTCATTCGGGAAATTGCGTCAATCAAACGTGGCCACAGGCATGGAATCATTACAGCTCAACACAGCTGTCGGTTAAGCAAACAAGTAATATTGCAGTGCACAAACATTCTGTACACATTATGTCACCATTGCTTCAACATGATTACTGAAAACTAACGCGTGATTAAGGCAAGAAAAAAAATGAGAGAAGCTTAAAGTCAGTCAGTGCGCACATGTCCGCAGAATGGAATATGCAAATAAGTTTAAGTTTTCCAAGAATACACTGTCATGCAGTACCATTTGGACGATTAACATTGCAGTATTATTCTGTAAATAAAGTTAGAGTAATGATATGATAAAATCAGAAGTTGTTTTATCCCCTTTGACTGATTGTAAAAGTTATTAAAAGCTAACTCATTTTCTACTATGTTGTCTAAGTCTGAGAATGATCAATGAGAAACCATGCTTCCGAGTTTGAATCCAAGCAAATACTTTTAATCACACCATAGAATATGCAAATTCCTAAACAAGTTGGAAATAATAAAAAAAATATAAAAAAGAAATCCTGCAGGATGTACAATGAAGGCGATGTACGCTAAATAAGTAATCTCATTTCTAATTAATGAATTTCTAAATCCAACCCTAATACCACCCACAAAAAAACTTGTTTTCAAAAAAGCCAAATTAAAGAAGATTATATGGGTTGCTACGAGAAAAAAATTTCGTTTAACAAGATTTGATGTTAAAATAGCTAAAATGTTGACAGACGCTAGTACATCTTGTAGAAGACAATTTGCCACAAAAATGAAACTACCGTATTACTTAACCTATGAATATAAAAATATACGTCTTTAAAATTGTGATTTTTTTATCTAAGTATTTTGGGATATAAACACCAGCTAAAATTTGCATCTTAAAGACACAAATACTGTACCTTGAATAAAATTCAGATTCGCAGTTTAAGACGAAGTCCCTAGGCAAAAATGATTATGGGAAGAAACTGCTTAGGCAAGCAATTGTAAAGGGATGATTAAAATCTCTAGAGAAATATTTCTGCTTAAATAACGCTAAGATGCCAACTAAAACGTTGAATATTTTTATCTGTATGCAAGAAAAAGCGAGTAAGGACTATAAGAAGCTTATTCAATCCAGTAGCATTAAACATACCCCAAAATTACAGAATTCAGTTTGAACATCTTTTATGACTCATAAAATAAGAGACACGAGAAAACCGATATTTATTTGTGGGCCTTTAGGACGTGTGCGTTCTCAAAATTTATGTTAAAAACCTTAGGGACATACGCGAGTCCACATGTAAAACTGCTCCACAAAGAGCAATAGTTTTTACCTCCCTTTTTCATAAATTTTAGGGGATTGTTCCTTATGGATGAGCGGGTTAAACATTTTCGCCCCAATTTGAACAGTTTCGCTTGATATTTGTTGTTTGGGCAAAATTTATGATCGTGAATATGCCATAATGTACGCAAATAAATATAAATCCACTAAACGCTAACATTATGTATATAAGACAGCGACGTACTTGCAGTACACATTTTATATACAAATGCTACATAGAGAGTTTGCTAAGTAAAACAAGCAAAGTTTAAAACAAAATGTAGAGGAAATTTGTTCAAACAGTTTTCATTAAAAAGAAATTCGATAGAAATTTTCAAAAAATAAAAATATTTTTCAGTTGGCATGTTATTGAAAATACATTTCGGTAAATTTCTAGACAGACATATACAGTACACAGAGACAAAATAATTTAGGATACAGATTAAAATAAACATATATATGCTAGAGCTGCACCAGGTATTAGAGTATATATATATTTTTTGTTCGCCTATGAACAATGTCATTTATTTGAAAATAATTTCAATGAAACATCATATACTGTATATGTAAACAAAAATTCTTTAGTATGTGGTTTATTACCAATTCCACTATGTTTTATGGAAAGTATTACTCTAGGGTTACACATTTGATTATATTTGTTACTTAGGATATGTTTTTCGTTATTTAAAACAGTTTTAATTCAAAGCAACGTATACATGCACTTTAATGCTTAGTACACACTATGGGAAACACGGAACGGAAATAAAAGTTTATGCAAACCAAGTTGTCGAAACGTCGTTTCGTTAACATATTTCTACAAAGATATTTGTCCAAATGTATCTGTTCACATCAAAAAAGCATTTCGAACTATCCACGAATTGTATTTCGTTTTTTTGTGTGGAGTATATAAAGGCCTTGGAAGGAGCGCCTTGACCAGGAAACAATGTTTTCATCGAATTTCACCGCCTTTTGAGTGACCACCGAAATGTTTCACGAAAACACGTTTTATTGGCCAAAAGTTAGCTGAAACTTGGTTGCAGACATCTCGTGAGCAACCACATATTGCAAACATATTTGCGAAACCCTGTTTCTGTTTCGTGTTTCTTAAAGCGTGTACTAGTCATAACGTTTGTGCATTAAAGCAATACAAGAAACTAACAAATGCCTATAGTAATGATTGGCATTCGGTTTTTGGCTAATGAAAAATATCCATAACATGTTTTATTTTCACGAAATCTGGTGCATGCATAATGAGAAACTGCTACATCCCTTGACATGTTATTTGATTGCCTACCTTTAATATGTTATACATATGCCAAAGTAATTTCGCTTGATTCAGCGCTAGTATTTTAAATTTCTGCAATTTCGCTTTTTTTTTTTAGAAATGAACTTTACCGAACGATTCATTATCATCCTGGCATTAATTGAAAAACGGTTTGTGCGTTAATCCATGCATGAGTTACGTTGATTGGAGGGGAATTGGAAGCTATTTGAATTTCTATATAGAGCTCAGCTTATAGCATAGATTTTCAGTCCCATGTGAAGAACATGGCTACATTTTTTCCCTTCGTTTTCGTCTTTGTGGAATTGGATCAATAACGAATGTCAATATAGCCTAATAAAAAAAGCTTCCTTGAATGCTACATTTCAAAAACAAACAGTGTCAGGAAATAGATAGAATGGGGATTTGTTCTTCTGGAAATTGTAGACATTTTTTGCGATATGAAAAACTTAATACTTCCTGGTAGGCGAGACCATGAAAGCCTAAGTGTGTACTTTCATGCACGAACACAACGCTCGGTATGCCCTTAAACGAGAGAATTCAAATCTCTTCCACCTTTAAAAGATGACACTTAAAACGTGACACTTAAACAGTGAAAAAGTACGTTAAGATAGACTGACGAGAAACAAGACGGGAAAACTTATCTTCAAATGTCTGCGTAAATATTTTATGAAGGCTGAAAATCTGACATGCCCTATCTTGGAGCAAGGTGCGAGAACTAACACTGCAAATTCAAAATCCTCATATTTAACTATAAAAGCAATGCAAACGGCTTTCCAACTTGGGATACTAAAAGTTGACACTTGATGATCCTTAAATGGCTTTCAAACTTTACACAATGCGATGGGAAAGATTTGCTAAAACATGCACTTTATCAAATGGATCGAAATACAGAATCTGTTAGACAATGCCTTTCTATCCATCCTTACATTTTATTAAAAATACCATACAAGTTGGTATTGACTTTAACCAACATATTTAAATGCAACATTAAAAAATACTCATTCGTACACTGATGATTGTAGATAAGTACATACTGTTGTTTGAGAAGAACTATTAATTGTACAAGAAAGAACATTTTGCTGTAGGCTTAACAATTTTCAAAAATAACGACACCATCTGTGATGGATTATTTGAAAAATACTACTTCTTGCACAACAGATGCTGATAGAATCAATATTGTTATACTTTGTAATGAAGAAGTATATTTTATAAAAATGAGTCCTTGCGCAACATCATTCGACCTGTTTCGAACTAAGTGGATACTTAATAACCACTAACCGAATTTACAAATATATAGTATACTTGTACTGAAGCTAAGATAAAATCCTCTGAATAAGCGTGTAGTTGAGGATGACAATACCATATTTTTTTAGTATGATCAATGTGAATAGGTATATTACAGGAATTTGGTCTCTGATATGTTTATTTGGAAACTTGCCAGAGCCTTCCTCCCACATAGTGCAGGCTACTTTAATTCTGAAATCATATTTGCCAAATTTTCTTTGATTAAACTAGTCTCTCGATAGTTGTAAACTGCACACTCCGTTAAAAAAACCAAAATTTTTATGGTTGTTCTGGAAAAGGGTCTCTTATTTCACAGCTTTGCATTCTGCCAGTGCACGAAAAGCTATACAGATTTAGATTTTTCGAAACCAAAGTGAAAGCTAGGCATATGTGAACATGAATTAGTCGATATTTAATTAGAGTGTGCGCTGAAGTACATTAAATAGAGCTGCCAATGAAATGCAAAATAAATAAGCGAATAATAATTCGCCTACGCAATTTTTCACACTAGAATCATAAAAATACATAAATATACATGTTCATGGTACGTTTCATGGATGTATTAGGCAAGAGCATTGCTTTGAATAATATATAGACTAGTAGCAGCTCTTTTTTTTTTCTAAACAAAAGCCAGCTTGAAAATATGGTTCCGAAAAAGACAACAATAGAAAACAATATTTCACGAAAATTGAAATATCAATGTCTAGTTGACAGCAAATCTTACCTTAAGTGGAACAATCTTACACTTTTAAAAGAAGAAATTCATCGCTTACCTAGAAATAAAAGAGATTTCGTGAGACATTGAAAACGATTCAGAAGAGGCAAAACGATCAAATTTAACCAGAAACAATCAGTAGAAAGGAATTGACGCATGTTACACTAACAAAAACACATTTATACTTCAGCAAACAACAAATACTTGAACATTTCCATGACGGCGTTTACATTTTAGGAGTTACGATGACATAAAAGAAACTAGATTTATGTTTACATTATGGAATACAAAAAACTCTTTTCCATGGAACCCTCATCACAACAAAAAATGTAATAATAAGTAAGCAAACCATTCATAACGTTGCCAGGCAAAACAAGATTTTGCCTATAGGGCGTAGCACTCTAGCTACAAACTCATTATTCACTCTACATTTTATTGAACTTATAAGTTATGCGATTCCACAAGTACTTTGGCCATTATATTTCACATGAGCATATGTATCCTATGGGAATTAGAGCACTGGTAGGATCAATAGACTTTGCATAAATAATCAATAAGGTTGGAAATCTGATTATCCAAGTGCCACAGTGCCCTGAACAGTCTGCAAAATTCTCGTAAAACTACAAATCCACGTAAATCGGGAGTAATTTAAAGGCCTTCGTTAAATGAGATATTTAAATACTAGTCACGTACAATGAGAGGTTGATTTTTGGGATATATATATCTAATAACAGAAAGCGAATACAGACATCGAGGAATGAGGTCAAGCAATTTATTTTCTGCATACATGACGCAAATTTGTAGCAATAACATTACAATTACAGTATTTGATTAAGAACTGTAATCTGGACACTAATAATGTAATGTGGGATAAAATGTTTAAAACATTAAACTGATCTAATATATGTAACGATTCTCGACGGATATTAATAAAAGAATGAAGCAAACAGTCACAACTTTACATCACCATCCCGCTCGATAAAATTAGTGAACTAACTAGGTTATGGAATTTAATCAAACCATTCACTTCATTCACTTATTTGTCTTTAAAAGGCTGAAAGAAAAATCCCTTGATATCACTGTAATTCCTGACTCTTGGCTCTTTGGTTCAACATCTTTCTATCAAACTAGAAGTATAATTTTTGGTTGTTACTAAAATGGCTATTTACATAATCGATTATTAAAACTGACCGAAAATATAGTATATGGCGACATCAATGCAATGTATCCTATTTCAAATTAGTATTTAGAAGGAAATTCTTCAACCACAATTTGAATATTCATCACGGTCTGGGTTTTCTAGAGGGATTTGTTCTGTGTAAAATTCAGGTTCAGGTTGGGTTTTTACGGCAGACGAGTGGTACAAAAATGCGCATCACGAAACGTCATTGTCATATATTGCTGCTGTTGACACAGCAAATTTCTCCTCAGAATAGGGCCGTTTCTTTGACTCCTTTTCAATGGCCTATCTGCCATCGACAATGTACTTAACGTCCATCTCCATGAAGAAATTGTATGGTATCTATTTTGTAGTGTCCACTATTATTGCATCTGATCAAAACCAGGCGACCATGTATGCATCAGCGGACAACTCAACGAAGTCCTCCGCATGTTTTTGACAACGGCAAAATAGCGGAAAAAACGAAAACACCAAAGCAACTTCTGGCATTCCAATTGAAATTGCAACAAGCCATTGAGTTTTCCTATAATCGATCTCAAATATGAGAAAAACAGGCGGGAGATTACGTTTGGCGCAAAGAAGGCTGCAGCCTGAGCGCAAGGGCCATGGTGAAAATCCCAAAGAAGCAAAAGATAATTCAAAAAAGGCACATCTATTGAATGGTATCCATGGAGACTGCACATCCTAGCATATTTAAGGTATTTCGGGGAGAAAAAAAAAACAACATCAAACGCAGACCATTTTTTGCTCATTTTATACATTTAATGAGATTATGCAATAATGCGATAAAAAGATTTCCCTTCACGTCACAATTCACTAATTTTCTTTCATGCACCAGGAAAAAATGACATGAATATTCTAAAACAACATGCGTAAACTAGGCTTTTGTATGCAATAAATTTAGCAATACAATCTCGGTCCAAAGCACAAGTACATTGGGCTTCTTAATGGTTAAGCTGGAAACTAGACATGTGGCAAAGGAATGATCGTGTATTTCACGATTCAGCATTTATATACAAGTATAGGTAAGTGGTATTGAAAATTCCACATGGAGATGCAATCGTTCGATTAAGTATGCATAAGTAACTATTATCTTCCAACGTTTAAATCCATGGCTAGTCTTATTGTGAATGATGTTGGATTAATAATACCAAAACTGCACCTTTAGATTTATACCACTAAACTTTTTTCAGAACTTAGTCTTTATCAACGGCAAACGTTTCAAATTTAATATAAATCTTCTATAGGTCTACCAGGATCAATTCCAGTCTTGATTTTCACAAAAGTGTGCCGTTAAAACGCAGATCCATGGAAACCATATAGCCGTGGTTAATGGACATGTGTAATACAATAAAGTTTTACTCTTAAAATTGCACTCTGCAAGCAGATTTCTTTTGATTAGCCATTAAAATTTATGTGGCAAATAAGGATTTTATGCATGAAACAAGGAGCACAATTGGGAGCAATACGAGAGCAGGGTGGAAAATCGAACAGAAACCTGTAAAAGTTTAATAATAAAATAGCTTGCTCTGCATAGCAAACAGGAAACACGACTTTATGCTTTTCCTTTGAAATTAAATTTTTGACATGAGATTTTATAAAAATGTTGCCAGCGCGAAGTCGGGAAAAAAGAAAACAGTGTTGGGGGTCAGTCATCGTATTTTGAAATTTGAACACCATTCTATAAATCATTGGTTTTTACGATTTCGTTAGAGATGATTAGTGTGTCAATTACAGATGCATGCACAACTAGTAATGGATTTATAAACATGCCATTATTAAGCAATGAATTGCAGGCCTCGCATAAAACGAAAATGGATACGAACAACAACTTGATGGTTACCCAAATAATGAGAACAAGACCACGTTTCGCTTAACACGCGTTATTTTTGTGAGAGACCTGGTAACAACGTGTTAATAATTGCTTCGTTATTGCAAGACTCGAACAATGTACATGACTTCTCCATGTTGCGGCTAAAATATCGTGTAGAAGCGAAGAAGCATGAAGTCTTCTACTTGAAAGATTATAAATGAGATGATCAATCAATTGCAAATATCAATCCTCTTGATATAAATCAGATGGCGTGTTTTGAGAGGGCAAAATTCTGTACGAAACACATGGACCGTAATGTGTTTTAGAGCAGCCACAAAATTTGTCACATGTCTAAGGCGCAGATGGATTTGCTCTAATTGATTAATGAACCATGTAAAGTAAAAAATAGCCCTCGCTGCTAACTGACCTGGTCATTTTTCGAGTACAGATATCAACTTTCTCTAACGATGAAATACAAGTGCAAATTTGTGGCTAGGCACATACTGCAATATTCGTCTTTCCAATGGACTTGCAGAGGTAAAGCCTCGAACAATTTGAAAGTTCAAGGCACATGTTTCCCGCATTTTAAACGCTTTAGAAACACATTGGACGGCAGATTAGTAAACTTCAGTCCACTTAGTAATTGTGCCAAAGTATTGGGGAGAGAAACAAGCGAGATAAACGCTTAACATGGTATCAAATGCTATTTACCAACTCTTGAAAGTTCTAATTTCCACCCAAGTTGTTCTCTAGAAAAGCATAACAAAAGAAGCAATAAGGCATCACTTTCAACATAAAGGGCTCATCACGATGAAACCAAGTGAAACGGCTTTCTTTCCCGAAGATGCACTGCATTAAGGTGAAGCGAAAGTGCCAAATAATACGTGACAGCGTCTGCTGAAAATATCACACCATTGTGGTTTGGAGTGGTTACGCCTACTGCATTTTCAATTAGATTTCTTGCTCATTTATGCTCATTACCACGGAAATTGGGTAGATTAAGAAATGACCACCTGAAAGATGGTAAGAGCCACAGTCAACGCTGTTAAGAGACTGAAATTGTTGGGAAAGCCATATAACGAATGGCTTAACAGATGTTTTCGTGCTGAAAATGACTCAAATATGGGTTAGCCTGCAATTGCATTTGCATATCTATAGCAAAGTGTGCAACAGGCAATTTGTAGTCAATTTACCCAGCGAACAATGGTCTAAGGTAAACTATGTATTATAAGTTTACTTCGACTTCTTAATTCGCCATACGTACATGTACAGTATATTATAAATATTCTCAAAAAGTGTGCATCTATTGCATAATTCAACACATTCTGTATGCACTGATAAGTATTGTAATTATTCATCACTTGTTGAGTTTTACAAAATCAATAAATCTTATGAATTCGGCAACCACAATATATGGAAAAATGATTTCACCATTCATTCATTAAACTAATTTATAGAAAGATGTTATTTTTATCACAATAGTACGAATAACAATAGGGCAATCAAGATTGTAGGCTGATATCAATACAGTAGATATTACTACATGGATCGAAAATAACTACAAATTGGAAAAAAAACAATGGTGTTTGTTATATTGTACTTTGGATATGATAA
>JAQGAE010003565.1:0-14411 GCA_034696685.1 Julus scandinavius | reverse complement strand
TTGAATGTTTTTCAAACATTCTCATGTTTTCAACAGATTATTCTTCTAAATTCTTTGTTTTCTAAAAACACTGTTTGTATTTCTACAAACATTCTTATGTTTTCAAGCGAATTGTTTCGAAATTCGTTGATTTCCACAAACATCTTGTTTTTCATCGAATGTTTCTTAAACATTCGTGTTTGCAACAGATTGTTCTTCTAAATTCTTTGTTTTCTAAAACATGTTTGTATTTCTACAAACATTCTTATGTTTTCAACCGAATTGTTTCGAAATTACTTGATTTCCACAAACATCACTTGAATGTTTTTCAAACATTCTCATGTTTTCAACAGATTATTCTTCTAAATTCTTTGTTTTCTAAAAACACTGTTTGGATTTCTACAAACATTCTTATGTTTTCAACCGAATTGTTTCGAAATTCGTTGATTTCCACAAACATCTTGTTTTTCATCGAATGTTTCTTAAACATTCTCATGTTTTCAACAGATTGTTCTTCCAAATTATTTGTTTTCTAAAAACACTGTTTGGATTTCTACAAACATTCTTGTTTTCAAGCGAATTGTTTCAAAATTCGTTGATTTCCACAAACATCTTGTTTTTCATCGAATGTTTCTCAAACATTCTTATGTTTTCAACAGATTGAATTTCCAAATTCTTCTTTTTCTAAAAACATCGTTTTGCTTTTCTACAAACATTCTCACGTTCTCAACACTTTTTTCATCAAAATTCTTGTTTTTCACTCGAATTCTGTTTGAAATTTTCAGTTTTCAGCAAACATTGCTGGAACATTTGTTTTTGTACAAACCCAACTTTGTTAAGAACAGAAATTTCTTAGAAATTCATCGTTTTTTCCACAAACCTTTTAAAATGTTTCGCTAACCCTCAGCAAGATATCATTTTTTAACCAAAAACCAATCTGTCCTCCTCCCATCCCGTTGTTTCCGCCATAGAGGGCGCTGCGACTCGCCGCGTATTTGTTCACGCTAAGATGGACACGTCGAAAGAATGAGAAATTAATATAGGAAAATGTGCATCGAGTGGAAAAACTATTTTCCTTCGTCGCCTTAGCCGATTTTCACTCGATTTCCGTTCAAAAAAAAAAAAAAAAAAAAAATATTCATTTCCACGAAAGTTGAAAACAGAAGGCAGAAATCAAGAAGAAACAAAACGAGGATGACAATAGGGAAAACAATCGATAAAACTCCTATTTCACGCAGGTACAAACCGAAAAGACATACGGAATATGGACCGCATCGATCGGATATATACGCGCGAGACGACGATGGACTCCGTAGAAGGACACCGGTGTCACTAGGGACCTCTGGTGGAGGAACAATGCCCTAGGACCAGGAGGAACAAAAGTGTAATCGAATTAACACCAGCCACAGAAACTTAACTTGGGACCGTAACCGCAGTTAAGCGATTGCCAATACAAAGCGCTTAATACGTAAATGTCGGTACGCGCCAACGACACATTCAGGCACAAAAAACATACGTGTGTCCAGAAGTGTTTGTGAAACAATGTGTCGAAAACTGCCATTTCCTAACATATTTTGAGGTTTCTTGTGCCCCAAACACACTTGCCGCACTTGTCGCACAAGCGAAAATGCACAACAAAAGTGATGCGCACAGGAAACCACGTGTTTTTTTACTTCCGTGCGTTTCCAGTCGACGTCGTCTGCATTTTTTCTTTGAAATGCCAAACATACAAACGCACATTCCAAACGAGAAAAAAAATGGCGGCACTCGCAAAATCTCGACAGTAGGCCACAAAATGGCAATATATCATCTAAAACATAAAATGGAGGGTAAAATATTTACAAGTATAACATAAATTTATGTCCTTGGATGAATTTTCATATTGCTAAAGCAAATGCCAGAATAATGGCCCACTTTATTGCGCTCGACTATGCGTAGGCCTATGTGCACGAATGCACTTATCGTTTTGTGAATAATACCACAAGGTGAACCTGTCTTAATAATTTTGTAAATAAATATAATTTTATATTTAAAACAATATTTTATTTCAATTTAATTTAAAAATTGAAGAATTTGCGTATTTTATATTGTTTATAGGCACCCACATTCTTTCTGTGGGAGAGACTTTCTCTAGCAGTGGGAGTGGCATAACTGCATTTAATAGTATAAGGGGTGATCCATAAATTGTCACACTTTTTTGCCACTTTTTAAACAACCCCTCCCCCTTTGTCACAAATTTCCCTACACCCCATCCATAATGATGTCACAACCCGTCGATTACCCCTCCCCCCCCCCTATTATTTTTTAATAATTCTATATTCTTTTATAATTTTACTTGTTAAAATACTTACAAATATTAAAAAACTTAATTTTAAATTAATGAAACCAATGTTGTTATTAATAACATTATATTAAATAATAGATTGCTAAAAATTTTAAAATAGCAGTTATTTAATAGTGAAAAAGAGCTATTCATGATTGATGAGTAGCAATCGGGAAGAAAGTTTTAAGTCACTACAGGACCCAAATCTTTTTTTCCCCGACTGCTATTCAAAATTTCAAATGTTAAAAAAATAAAAAAAATTAATTTTCTCATATTTTTTACCGTTTGAAATAAATTTTGATTGTGTGATGTCACATTACCGAACCACCCCCACCCCTTGGTCACAATTGTCACAAAAAACAAACAATAGGTGTGACAATTTTTGAATGGCCCCTAAGTAGGTCTTCAGGTTTTTTTTTTTTACACAATTCCCCAATAAGATAAAAGATAATTGTGACAGCTGCAAAATTGGATCAAAACGGTCCTAAATAACCACAATGAATTGTATATTGCCATTGAAAATAATTTTCCCATGGGCAATAGGTCTAAAGTTCGATGTTTTTCAACTAGTGTGTCATGAACCGAAACATATTTCTTATGACTGATAAGAAGATATGTTGGTTAATTCCATACAAACTAGGTTGCCCTATCCAAAATGCAAAAGGCTTTCAAACCATCAAAATTGGTGAAATAGTTAACCCTAGTGAACATTGGCCATCTTGATTCTGGACATTCCGCAAACTTTAACCATTTCATGTTAGAAATCTAGATAAGTTATTAGCACAATTTATAAGTGGTGCAACACGGACAGCTATTCTTTACCTTAAAACTCGAAGCGAACTTCATCGGGACCTTTCTTTGGGTCCCAAACGTGTAAAAATTCGACGATTCTAAGGCCAGCATAGAAGACAATTTGAACAATTCGAAATTGGAACATCCGAAGGGTCTTTAAGCAGGAGCGCCGCCGTCCATCTCATTCTAACCGTCAGCGCCACCGCATTTCGACCTCCAAATTAGGTTTGTTCCATTTTCCAGTAGAAGGCGTCTTTCAAGATGGCGGCCAGTGTTTCGATGGACGTCCACAGCAGCTACGCTTCGCCTCTCGTTTCTCGTTATGCGAGCCGCGAAATGGCTTACAATTTCAGCGATCGAAAGAAATTTTCAACCTGGCGGAAATTGTGGATTTATTTGGCACAATCGCAGCAGGTAAGACCCTCGTTTTTGCTATTTCGAACGGCCTCGGATGCCGTATAGGAGACCCCGCACTTTCATCCTGCCCGTGGGGTTTAAAAGGACCTCGCCGAGGGATCGCTTTTAGAGTAGGTCAAAAGACCAGTTATTCGTGTCTCTTTTAAAATTGTCCGCGTTAAAAAATCTCCCCTAGAACGGAAACAACGGTCATTTGAATAGGAGGGCTCGCGATACTGATTAAGCCTACTCCTTAGGTTTACCACTTTAACGGTGTTTTTTAGGACAGTGTCAGCTAAAAATAACGAAAGGGTGGACTGATTACAATTAAATCTGCTGTCTAGTTTATCTCACTGTCTTCTCCAGACAGTGGGAAGACAGTTCTTAAAGAATTTAAGGTTTTTAAATAGGCCGCCAAGCCGCCATCTTTGAGCACGTGCTCAGAGGGGTTAAAAAACCCATATGATGTAACGTTAAAAATATGATGCCGAGTCGCCATCTTGGGATACTTTATCGACAGCCAGTTATATAGGGGGCATTATTTCAAACATGGCGCCCATCCACCATCTTTGAACACTTCTCATTGATTATTAACAATGGTAGCGTAGGGAAAGATGAAGTAACATTACCAATATGACGCCCATCCGCCATCTTGGAACATTTATTCTGCATTCGTTCACACGGGGAACACTATTTCAAATATGCCGCCATCTTGGAGTACTTGTTGAGTGGTCATTATAGCAACGGAAACATGGAAAATTTCATTAAAACTGCAATATAACGCACAGTCGCCATCTTGGAGCATTTATTAGGCAATCATTTACATATAGGTAACGAGAAAAAAGTATTTCAAAATTGTCACCCAGCCGCCATCTTGGAGAGCTTATTAGGCAGTCATTTACTTAGGAAACAAGAGTAAACTATTTCCAAGATGGCGTCCATTCTCCATCTTGCAACAGTTATTCACACACTATTTCAAATATGCCGCCATCTTGGAGTACTTGTTGAGTGATCATTATAACAACGGAAACATGGAAAATTTCTTTAAAACTACAATATGGCGACCAGATGCCATCTTGGAGCACTTATTAGGCAGTCATGTACATAGGTAACAAGGGAAAAAGTAATTCAAATTTGTCCCCCAGCCGCCATCTTGGAGAGCTTATTAGGTAGGCATTTACATAGGAAACAGGGGTAAACTATCTCCAAGATGGCGTTCCCCCTCCATCTTGGATTTCTTAAGACATGGGTCAATGCTACTATCGGATTAAATTACTGCAAAAACATGTTTACATCCCCATTCGATGCTCGTAACCTTTGACCTTAGGTCACGTGCTGTGTAATTCTATTCCGCGAAAACAATCTAAAACCAATTAAATTAATGGCTCGTTTGGAACGCCATGAGCAGGTTGACCCGTTTAAAAAGGGTCATTATCTCGAAGCCCTAATAAATGAAGGGCCCTCGCCGTTCTAATAACTGTGATTAGAACGGCCTTTTGTTATCGGAAGCGTTCTATTCGTCGCCTTTCTCCCCCCTGGCGGTCAGATGGTCAGCGTGACCACCAATTAGGACGACCGAGGGGATAAAAGACCCACCAATTACACTCAACTTCAATTACGTTTCATTCGATAAGTACAGGCTTAGGATTTGAGTCCATCACACTCCCACCTCACTCGAGCTCAGGAGTGCGTTGGAGACGGAGGCGCCACCTGGGGTCTTATACTGGCACTCTGCACTACAACTGCACTACACATACAAAACTGGCGTAGGTTTATACTACACTACACTGGTTTGCAAAAATAAAAAGTTAGCCAACTTTATAAAAATCATAAAATGGTTATTTCTTAATGGAATTTATTTAAAATTTGTACTTAAATATGATACAAAAAAATTAGTTACTAAAAAAGAACTACACTTTTCCCTGCATTAAAACCGCACTAGTGACACTACACTACACTATTCTTTGTAAGGGCCTGCTACAACAACTATATACACACTACAACACCTGTCTCTGCAACTACACCTGCGCACTACAAACTTCCCCGCACTGCATCAACACTACACCTCAGATGCACTACACTTTTATCTTCATCCACACTATACTATAGTGACACTACACTATTCTTTATTAGGACCTACTACCACAACTATGTACGCACTACAACACCTGTCTCTGCAACTACACCTGCACTACACATACAAAACTGGTGTGGGTTTATACTACACTACACTGGTGAGCAAATAAAAAGTTAGCCAACTTTATAAAAATCACAAAAATTAGTTACTAAAAAAGCACTACACTTTTCCCTGCATCCAAACCGCACTAGTGACACTACACTACACTATTCTTTGTTAGGACCTACTACCACAACTATGTACGCACTACAACACCTGTCTCTGCAACTACACCAGCGCACTACAAACTGCTCTGCACTGCATCGACACTACACCACAGATGCACTACACTTTTCCCTGCATCCAAACCGCACTAATGACACTACACTACACCACACTTCAACACCTGTCCCGTGCAACTACACCTGCGCACTACAAACTTCCCTGCACTGCATCCACACCACACTACACTGTATTGCACTATTCTTTGTTAGGACCAGCTACCACAACTATGTACACACTACAACACCTGTCCCGCACTACAAACTTCCCTGCACCGCATCGACACTACACCTCAGATGCACTACACTTTTATCTTCATCCACACTACACTAGTGACACTACACTATTCTTTATTAGGACCTACTACCACAACTACGTACGCACTACAACACCCATCTCTGCAACTACACCTCACATGCATCTTCAACTACCGATTAACCGAGCGGCCCGATTAACCGGATTTTGTTTTTTTTGCAACAGATTTTAGAAATGCATTGTTTCGATATATATATATTTATTTTGCTGCCAATAATTATTAGTTGACATTGACACGTGATCCCTTAAAGCAAAGACACGCCCACCGGAAGTGCTCGTCACTCCCCCTTCCAATCTGTTCACAACCTCTGAAACGGAACCGAAGAGCGCCGCCTAGCGACCATTCTTAGTTTTCAACATTGAATTCTACTGTATTTTTTCCTCCACGGCGCCACCTGTCGGACCCTGAGGTCCCTTCCCTAGGGCCCCATCGCCTCCCCCTTTTTCCTCCTATTGTGTGTTTTGCTTTTAGGGGGTGTATTTTTTTTTGAATCGTCCATTTGCATGAATATTTAAAGAGGCGTCGACTCTTAATTAATAATTATGATCACATATAACGCCGAATTAATAACTTGTTAGATTTTTCCGAAAGGGGGCGGGTCCAAAGCAGTTTCCAGTAATGGAAAACCCGTGTACTCACGCCACCCCCTCACCACCCACACCATCATCACCGTCGTGTGGTACACGCATGCGTAATGACGACTTCGGTTAATAGGGACACTTTAGGATAACGTCGTAGCGTTTTGCTGGCGGTTCTACACTTTTTATGAGTTCCAAGATGGCGGCGCCCCGGGCATTGCGTGCCCTTTAATTTATACGCCGATCCTAGACTTTTAGTTCCAAGATGGCGGCTTGGGTCATGACCAAATCTGCATAAGGTCCGTTGGACATCTGTAAGATGGGGCCTCAATGGCAGCGATAGTGTTCCAAGATGGCGGCTTGGGTAATGACCAAATCTACATATGGTCCATTAGGCATCTGTAAGATGGGGCCTCTCCATGAAGGAAAGTGTTCCAAGATGGCGGCGCCTAAGGCACTGCGTGCTCTTTAATTTATACAGCAATCCTAGACTGAGTTCCAAGATGGCGGCTTGGGTCATGACCAAATCTACATAAGGTCCATTAGGCATCTGTAAGATGGGGCCTCAATGGCGGCAGTAGTGTTCCAAGATGGCGGCGCCTAAGGCACTATGTGCTCTTTAATTTATATGGCAATCCTAGACTCTGAGTTCCAAGATGGCGGCTTGGATCATGACCAAATAAGGTCCATTAGGCATCTGTAAGATGGGGCCTCTCCATGAAGGAAATTGTGTTCCAAGATGGCGGCGCCTAAGGCACTGCATGCTCTTTTAATTTATACGGTTTCCAAGATGGCGGCTTGGTTCATGACGAAATCTGCATAAGGTCCATTAGGCATTCGTGAAATAGTTTTCCAAGATGGCGGCGGCTAAATGGTGACGGAATCGCATAAAGCTCCATTAGGCATCCGTCTTAAGTTAGCTTTCCAATATGGCGGCACTCCAATCCATTCTCTCAAGATAGGTGTTCCAAGTTAGTTTTCCAAGATGGTGGCTTGGGTCTAGATGGCATATATAATCTGTGACAGCAAATACCATTTGGATCTTATAAGTTATCCAATTTCCAAGATGGCTGAGCGCACTCCTTCTTCTTCTTCTTCAATTAAGACCTAAGTAGTTTGGTGTTTCCAAGATGGCGTCGTTGGTCGCGTGACCCTCTTCCATTATTAGTAGCCTCTTCTTTTATTCGGAGCGTGTTTTTTTAATGGCCCTTGTTTTAAAACCGCGAAAAGGAAATTAATTTTCCCACGCCATGTTGAATCCCATTCGAAATTAGCATAAAAAAGAACGCCGTTCATCCAAGATGGCGGAAAGACAAACAAAAAAGAGACCTTAAACGAATGCAAATTGCTTTCGTCGCACTTTTGGTGCCGTGACCGGAAGATGGCGCTCGTAAATTAACGCCATGGGGTCATAGGTCGTCGTGGGTCATCGTGATCCGCTGTGACACATTTCAACAACACGAAACACGATGTTTTCAAAACCAACAGAAGTTTGGGAACATCGTGGACACAATCATGTGTTCAAAATCGGAACACACAACATGATCCCTTCAAAACATGTTGTGATACATGTCTAGAACACTATGGAACACAATGATGTGTTCAAAATCAGAACACACATAACACCATCACTTCAAAATATGTTGGGGTACATGTCTAGATCACTATGGAACACTATGTGTTCAAAATCGGAACACACAACATGATCCCTTCAAAACATGTTGTGATACATGTATAAAACACTATGGAACACAATGATGTGTTCAAAATTGGAACACATATAACATCATCACTTCAAAATATGTTGGGATGCATCCGTTCAAAACTCGAACACAACATGATTCCTTCAAAACATGTTGTGATACATGTCTAGAACACTATGGAACACAATGATGTGTTCAAAATCGGAACACACAACACCATCACTTCAAAATATGTTGGGATACATCCGTTCAAAACTAACACAACACATGTTGTGATACATGTTTAGATCACTATGGAACACACAGCACAATCCCTTCAAAACATGTTGTGATACATGTCTATAACACTATGGAACACAATGATGTGTTTAAAACCCAAACACGAAACAATGTTTAAAAAATGAGTCCAGAAACCACAAAAATTTCAAAAATGTGTCCAAACTAAATCAATATCCTTTCTCCAAAACGCGATATTAAGAAACGAAACACGTGTTTAGAACACCAGAACAAAATAACACGTTTAAAATTCTAAATATAACAGCGTCCACTTCCGTCGGAACATGTTACTGTTTTATTTTAAACACAACATTAGGAACGCACAACAATGTGTTGGGAGAGTGTTGTAAGAACATCGGGTGCTTAAAACAAGGTGTTACAATTGTGTTTCAAAAATACAACTGTCACGATTAAACACGCCGTTAGATCGCTCTAAAAGTGTTCGTAAACGAACACGCAAACATGTTAAAAAAAACCTCGTTGATTAAATTGAGTTTTGTGCGCTTGAACACGAAAACAACGAGTGCGAATTAAGAGCGAAACCCGCGTTCCGACAAAACGTTGCGGCAAAATCCGCAAATTAATCCTCATTATAAATCCACCGTTAATTGAAATTTACGAGGATCCGTAGAACGCTAATTAACGCTCTCCTCGTCATTTCAGCCTAATTAGAATAATAATAATAAATCCCGAGAAGCGAGCGAGCGCGATGTGTGTGATGGATATTCAGTTAATTAATATACGCGCTGATAAATGGACATGTTGCGCGCAATGTTTCCGCAACATATACTCAAATTTTAACTTAACTCATTTAGAAGGAATATTCAGAACGGTTCTTCATATTTATCCCTGGGACGAAAAAACGGTGGAATTTCTCAACCTGAGAAAAAGGGAATTTCCCTGAAGAGATTTTATTCAACTCAGTACCCTACAGTCAACAAATAAATAGCACATGGTGGGGGGATGGAGGGGGGATAAAGAGGGAATTTTCCCATTCCGGAAAGTCCCAATTTTCTTAATTTTTATTGTGAAATTCCCTTAATTATAATGTGGTAGCTGTTCCAATTTCAGTCCTTAACTTCCCATGATCCTGGCTTACAAGAAACTTTTTTGGTTTTTGTCCCCTGGGGCCAAAACCGGTTTTTCCCCCCTCTGTGTTTACACAGCAGTTATCTCTCTCTCTCTGATCAGGGAGAATTCCCTGTTAAAAGCAGTTAAACCTTGCCTGATGTTCTTTTCAAGTCTGTTCAGATATGGACAGTGGGAATCTCGTTAATCCATTCATGAGTGTCACTAATTAGATGAAGGGGGTCTTCGGTTATCATCCCCTCGCCCCAACTCCACGTCTGCCCCGATTAATCGAAATCCAAATATTCCAAAGGGTGAACGCCATGATTTTCGATATGACAACCCGTGTCATCTCATATCGATATTACTTATTTAGAACTAATAAAAACTCGATTTGCGTTAAAACGATACGCGGAAAAGCGGTTATGGCGCCGCGTCCCACGAGGACCGTTGCGCCTACGCCTTTCGTTCTACGGCGCTACGGCTGACGTAGAATCCCAAGAGAGGGCGCGTCACGCCCTCCGCAAAGTGTTTTTCTTAAAACAAAAAACCGTCGTTGGTGGGGGGGCGCGCGCGCAAAAAAGTGATATTAGCGCGTTACGGAATAGGGGGCGCTCTTCGGGGATCGTGAATTTAAATGGATTTTTCAGATATTATATTTGAAAATTCATTTGTCTTGTCAAGATGTCATTTTTACAGCGAGGATTCAACCCCAGGGTCTATTAAAACTTAAAAGCTTACGTCAAACCACCGACGCCATCTTGTGTTCTTAACGATGACATCGCTTGTAACTCGCTAACTTAGCGGATAAATGGTGCAACCGTGCGATAGATGACGGATTATACGGGTTGACCCAGGTGGTAAAAGCAATATTGTCGCAAAATGTTACTTATGACAGTGACTATTGTAGGAGTGTGCTAATGTCGGAGTGTTGATTTTGTGACTGTTGACAGTGGCATTGTCATGTGCTACCGTGTTAAGATTATGTTGTAACAGTTGACAGCGATATTGTCGCAGAATGTTACTGCGCTACCATGTTAAGATTATGTTGTAACAGTTGACAGCGATATTGTCACAGAATGTTACTGTGCTACCGTGTTGAGATTATGTCGTAACAGTTGGCAGCCATATTGTCACAGAATGTTACTGCGCTACCGTGTTGAGATTATGTCGTAACAGTTGGCAGCCATATTGTCACAGAATGTTACTGCGCTACCGTGTTAAGATTATGTTGTAACAGTTGACAGCGACATTTTAACAATAACAGCGATATTGACACAGAATGTTACTTATGACAACGACATTGTCAGAGTGTGCTACAACGTTAAGATTGTGACAGTCGGCAGTGACATCGTAGAACAATGTAACAGTCAATGGTAACAACAGCAGACAAATGCTTAGCATTATCACTGTCACATATGGTAACATGACATTGGTAACGGAGTTGGATTTTTTACAACTTTTCAACTAAGGACTTACAAATAAGCCAATTATGACTCAACTTGGACTCAAAAAGGAGCCATTGTGGACTAATGTGCCACTCTGTGTATAGCATATACCACACTGAAAAGTCAACTAAACATGGAGCCGACATGCAGGCTGACGTGCCACTCAGGGTATAGCAAACAACACAGACAAGGCAATAAAAATACTCAAATAAGAACAAATGGTGAATGATGTGCTACTCTGAGTATAGCATGAGCCACTTAGTACAGCAGACAAGGCAGTAAAAATGCACTCAAATAAGAGCAAATAGTGAATGATGTGCCACTCTGAGCATAGCATATACCAACCTAATGGTCAACCAAACGTGGAGTCAAGAATGAACCAGTGTGGACTGGATGTGCCACTCAGGGTAAAGCAAACAACACAGATACGGCAGTAAAAATAGACTCAAATAAGAGCAAATGGTAAATGATGTGCCACTCTGAGTACAGCAGACAAGGCAGTAAAAATGCACTCAAATAAGAGCAAATGGTGAATGATGTGCCACTCTGAGTATAGCATATATCAACCTAATGGTCAACCAAATGTGGAGCCAAAAATGAACCAGTGTGGACTGACGTGCCACTCAGGGTATAGCAAACAACACAGATATGGCAGTAAACAGACTCAAATAAGAGCAAATGGTGAATGATGTGCTACTCTGAGTATAGCATGAGCTACTGAGTACAGCAGACAAGGCAGTAAAAATGTACTCAAATAAGAGCAAATGGTGAATGATGTGCCACTCTGAGTATAGCATATATCAACCTAATGGTCAACCAAACATGGAGCCAAAAATGAACCAGTGTGGACTGACGTGCCACTCGGAGCATAGCAAACAATACAGACAAGGCACTGAAAATTTACTGACATAAGAGCAAATGGTGAATAATGTGCCACTCTGCTTGTAGCAAACCATATCTGAAGTCACCTTTAAAAACCTATAATTTCACCTTAAATCACCAGATGGCGCTCGTATCAGCAGTTTTTTTTAAAAATGTGAATCACGAAGATGAAGATGTAGATTAGGGGAAGAAGAAACAATTTTGGGAAAAGACGATGAAGTTAAAAAATTTAAAAAAAAACATCTCGTTAATCATAAACTGAAAAATGCGATAATAACAACGCGTGACGGAGGGATTTCACCTCCTCCTCCTCACAAAAAAAAAACACTTTAACAAAATAATAATAAATAATAAAAAAAAATTTGAAAAAAAAAACTGTTAGGCTTAAGTATCCCTAACTTAAGCCTTTTCATAAAAATCTTTTAAGATGGCGTCTCTCTGCAGGAATGAGATTTAATTAACGAGGAGTCTCAGGGGCGTTAATGAAGACGGGAACGAACCTCGCACCACGTGACCCCGTGACCCCCTCCTCCCCCCGGGGTGGTGGGGGGAGGGGTAAAAGAAGCATGATTTGCGAGACTGAAAACCTTTTGTGCCAAAAACCAGATTAAAACTTAATGAAGTTGTTAAAACAGTCGGAGGCCTAACTAACTAACGATGTAATTGCACCCGACTTCACAATGCGGTTGCCCCGATTTAAGGACGACCCCCGCCGAGACGAGAATGAGGGGCAGATAATAAGGGGCGTGGTCCCAAAAAATAGGACCCCAAAAAAAAAAACACCCTCAAGGGCCAGAAACACAAAAGTTGTACTCGTTAATTCAAATCTAGTTTCAACAACGCTGTACAAGTTGTACAGGGTGTCCTGGTTACGCAGGTTTATGGAATAACTACTTTGGAACGGTTCTGGGGCACGTTGGTGGAGGGCCAGGGAGGTTTTGGGCAATTCGCGTTATAGAAACAATGGATCTTATGGGAGAATAGGGGATAGGGGAAGTTTGTACAGGAGTGTCCGGGTTATACAGGTTGTCTCTGTTGTAGGACTACGTGGTGTACGGGAGTGTCCGGTTTATACAGGGTCATGGCACCTTCTAGGGCCCATTGATGGAGGACCAGGGAGATTTTGGGCAAATCGCGTTATAGAAACAACAGGGTCTATGGGGCAATTAGGGTTAGAGGAATCTTCTGATATCCGAACATCGCGTTATAGAAACAACAAGGTCTATGGAAAAACGGGATTAGAGGAATGTCTCATATCCGAACATCGCGTTATAGAAACAACAGGGTCTATAGGACAATTAGGGTTAGGTGACTCTTCTGATATCCGAACATCGCGTTATAGAAACAACAAGGTCTATGGGCACATTAGTGCTTAGGGGAATCTTCTGATATCCGAACATCGCGTTATAGAAACAACAGGGTCTATGGAAAAACGGGATTAGGGGAATGTCTCATATCCGAACATCGCGTTATAGAAACAACAGGGTCTATGGGTAAATAAGGGTTAGGGGATTTTCATTCACCATACAATGGAACATTGAATTCCGTATAATTGGGACAGTCGCTTAAAAGGGCCAAGAACAGTGTCCCAATTAACAGGAATTGACCATAGCTCAACACTTCGGTTAATGGGGGCACTAATTTTTTTTAAAAATAGTTATTTTAATAATCGGGCCAATTGTAAACGTGCCGCTTAAACGGGCCAAAAGCAGCAGCAGCAGCAGCAGCAATAACAATAGGGGCCAAAAAAAGAACACTTTGGAAGGGGCCGTTAAACTTTGGAATGTGTTTAAATGGGCGTGTCCTTAATATAATCGCGAATTAATAAACGACTGACGGCCGTTTAATTTACGAGACCTTAACGCTCGTAAACTGCGATTAAGAAACGGGCCAATAACAAGGATGACTGAAATGGAAAAAAAACGCCCAATTAACTGCCGAAGCCGCCGGGGGGGCGGGGCCAACAAACCGCGTTCTAATTTACGAGCGCCTTAACAACAAAAAAAAAGCAAACTAAAGGCCGTTTCGTTAACGCGGACGACTTAATTCGAACGCCGTAAATTAAGTCAGATATTAGCTGACTCGAATAGAAAACATTTTGTATACAGAATGAAAAAAATGACGTTGGAACAGGTGGCGCCATCCGGTGACTGGAGGACGAAACTCGCAAACTGAACACATTTGAACGTTTTTCTTATGTTATGTTATTTTGACGTCACTAGCAGACGACTTCGACACACATAAGGAAACAT